>JAAGKR010001738.1:8688-56072 GCA_011419295.1 Clarias macrocephalus
GTCTCTCTGTCTCTCTCTCTCTCTCTCTCTCTCTCTGTCTCTCTCTCTCTCTCTCTGTCTCTCTGTCTCCCTCTCCCTCTCTCTCTCTCTGTCTCTCTCTCTGTCTCTCTGTCTCTCTCTCTGTCTCTCTCTCTCTCTCTCTCTCTGTCTCTCTCTCTCTCTCTCTTTGTTCTTTGTGTTTAACACTTGGCCTGGTGTAATGTGGAGGATGAGGACTGATCTGATCAGCACTGTCTCAGCAAGAAATCAGCTTTCACTCTCTACAGCTCTAGTTTATTAGGACCTTTTGTAACTTCTCGCACTAACTCCTTCTCGGGACGAACTGCAGAGACACACAGACCTCAATATTATTATTTTTCCTTTACTTATAAAAGCCTCATGCTAAACCTGATGAGGAATATTATGTGCTCCTGATGAAGATCTAGACATTAGAATAGATTTTACAGGATTGAAGGAAAGCACCTGAAGTGTTATTTTACCCAGCGGTACAGTCCACCTCCATAGTCTGATTAAACAATGACCTTTAACCTTTAACAACCTCATTCTCTTCTGGAAAGAATCCGATCTCAGTGTTTCACTTTGGTCAGTTTAGTATTAAATAACACTTCAATTTGCGGATTAGTTTCATTAAACAACTGAACAATAACAGATACATAAATAATAATAATAATAATAATAATAATAATAATAATAATAATAATAATAATAATATCAAATAAATGAATAATGCAGCTAATCCTCCTCAGAACATCTTCATTTGAGTCTTGGACAATCATCTGGATTGAGGGACAAACACTTACCCAGTTAACATGATAAATTTCAAGCTTTCATACTTAAAAAAATTATGGGGAAAAAATTCATTCAGATAGACTATTTAATGTTAAGATGTTATTATAACATGTTCTGTGCCAATTATGTTTGTCTGTTTTATCATAATCATACAGTATATGATGGATTTCAGGATCTGGTGTTTCTCCATCATACGTGTGTGTAGATGTACATGTGATGGCTGAAAGTAATTCAGATGCGTAGTTACAGATGAATAACTCTGAGTCTGGTGTATATAATCACTGCACTGTGTGTGTGTGTGATGTGTAACCAGATGGTTTAATAGAACTGGATGTGTGTGAGAGGGTAAAACAGAGGGATGTGGTTAGCAGTTACTAACTATCACTAGTAGACGCTCTACCCCTGAGTCACAGGCTATAATCAGTTACACAGTATAACCTTAAATATATTTAGAATAAATCAGTATCACATCCATCATCACACAGCTAATGTAGGGAATTAAAATTAGTCCTGATGTCAGAACTTCACCAGCAAACCAGCCTTTTGCAGCGGTTTAAAACATCTGGATTAAAAAAGCGAAAAGACACTCGATTATTTTGCGTATGTTATTTGTTTAATTCAAAAAGTTTGTAAAAACACTTTAAAACGAGAGAAAATCCTCAAAATCCTCGTTCGCCCTCTCGGCGTTAGGTAGTGAGTGACGTCATGATTGCATTGGCGCGCGAACGGGGAAACATAGGGACACTGAATTTCCCGGAACACCTGTATCAAAAACATCCGCTGCCCTGGGTCACGTGACTGACGAACGGATTCCGTTCTGGCTCGACTGCTTTTCCTGTATTGAATTTGTACTTGAATTTCACAGCTCGAAATGGACTGTTGAAAATTTCATGTGACATTCAGAGCTCTTGTAAAATATTTAAAGTAAAATATTTCAGTTTAATAAATTCAGTAGTATTTAAATTTCAAAATTAACAATTCAACAGTGATTACATTTCAAAATGTGTTTTTCAAAGGCTGATATAATTCAAATAATTATGATGCTAATTTGCATACAAAATTTCATACAAAAACTCCTCAAACTGTAAACAAGATGCAGTTCTGGACAGTACAGACGAATTTCGCTGTGTGTCTTATATAATGTGGCAGGAGGATACACTATGACTTGCTTTAAGAATAAAATATTTTTTATTTTCAACCCTCCATCATCAGGTGTCAGGAACCAACAACTGTAGCAGGTTAGTAACCGGAAGTATTATTACAGTGGAACCTCGGATTGCGAGTAACGTGGTTTACGAGTGTTCCGCAAACCGAGCAAAGATTTAAAATATTTTTTTATTCGGAAACCGAGCAAGTATTAGTTTACGAGCGCCGAGTATCACATGCGACTCTTATTTTGACACCGAGCGTCACTCTCTCACCTTACCCCCCCCTCCCCCCTCCCCCTCCCTCCCTCCCCTCCCGGCTTCACAAACACACAGAAACTCTGCTCTGTCGTGATTCTTTTCAAAGGTAAGGTGCTGGTTCATTTGTTTTTTTTTTACTTTACAGCAGTGATTCCCTTAGTATGCGCTCACGCCAGGTCAGAGAGATTTCTTTTTTTTCCTATTAAAACGGTGTTTCCGTGTTTGTGTGTTTGTATGTGTCTGTTTGTTGTGAAACTTAAGTGATTCCTTTAGTATGCGCTCGTGCCAGTCTCGCTTTTTTTCCGTTAAACCGGTGTTTCCGCTGTGTTTATGCGCTTGTCGTGAAACTTAAAAAGTGTGTCTGTTAATATACGCTCATGTCAGTCTCAGAGAGATTTCTTTTTTTCCTGTTAAAACGGTGTTTCTGTTGTGTGCGTGTGTTTGTTGTGAAACTGTTGTGAAAAAGCGAGGTGGGGGGAGGGAGGAGGAGTGTTACTGTGTAAAACGAGGCGAGTGAAGGGGCTAATTCCACACACCAATGGAAACACTTATCTTTCAGGATTTATTTGTACTTTTTTTTAAAGGTAAAGTGCAGATTAATTTGTTTTATTTTCATTTTATAGATTGTATTAATTTTTTTATGTATTTATTTTTGGGGGCTGTAGAACGAATAATCAGAGTTTTTATTATTTCTTATGGGAAATGATGATTTGGTTTAAGAGTGTTTTGGAATACGAGCCCACTTCCGGAACGAATTATGCTCGTAATCCAAGGTTCCACTGTAGTATAAAAATAAACGCACCGATAGAATTATAAATCTGTGTTTAGGATTTCAGTCGGCACTTGATTTAGAGCTTCTGTATAAGAGCATCAACAGCATCTTTTTGGCCAAAATTGAAAATCATATATGAAAGAAAAAAAAATTGCGTATGACTCATTTAATCCCAGACAGTCTTTACACATGTTGCTCTCTCTAAACCTTTCTCATTTATTTTGTGCACTAGCAAAGCACAATGTTTTGTCACATCACATGTGGTGTCAACACAGTTGGCTACGCTATGTGTCTCGTGTCAGTTGAACGTCAGTCCCAGTTGGGTACGGGTGTGTATATTTTTAGGATGCTACAATTAATTAGAGCACCATTGCCCCAAGACAAACTGGAGCTAATGAGACATGAGCAAGAGACAACAAGAGCAGAAACTTCCAGAAGTGAAACTTTTAGATAAGGAAATTGATTGGGTTTAACCGATATTACAGTATTCCTATAAGCTGGATAACGTGTTGTGTGCTGACTGACAGCTGGAATTTTATGTAGCAAACACAGATGGGTATAGTAAAGGAACTTGTAAAAAATTCTCCAGTGCTGGTATCCTGAATATCAGGATTACTGAATGAACAGTATAATGAGATACACTGTACAGTATATTTCATATTCTAAATATATACAGTATTAAGATAAAAAATAAAGATTGAAGGTTTCAAGGTTGAAAGTGCAATTATAAAGCTAGGAAGGTATGTCATATGATGGCATCACTTTTTATCCCAACTATGCTGTGTATATACAGTGCATATACAGGGGTTGGACAATGAAACTGAAACACTGGCCAATTTAGTGTTGGAGGTTTCATGGCTAAATTTGACCAGCCTGGTGTCCAGTCTTCATTGATTGCACATTCCACCAGTAAGAGAAGTTTGTGAAGGTTTAATTAGCAGAGTAATAGCACAGTTTTGCTTAAAATATTGCAATGCACACAACATTATGGGTGACATGTCAGAGTTCAAAAGAGAAAAAATTGTTGGTGCGGTCTCGCTGGCACATCTGTGACCAAGACAGCAAGTCTTAGTGATGTATTAAGAGCCAGGGTATCCAGGGTAACGTCAGCATACCACCAAGAAGGATGAACCACATCCAACAGGAGTAACTGTGGACGCATGAGGAAACTGTCTGAAAGGCATGTTCGGGTGTTAACCCGGATTGTATCCAAAAAACATAAAACCACAGCTGCCCAACTCGCTGCAGAATTAAATGTACACCTCAACTCTCCTGTTTCCACCAAAACTGTTCGTCGGGAGCTCCACAGGGTCAATGTACATGGCCGGGCTGCTATAGCCAAACCTTTGGTCACTCGTGCCAATGCCGGTTTCAATGGTGCCAGCAGCGAAAATCTTGGGCTGTGGACAATTTGAAACATGTATTGTTCCCTGACAAGTCCACCTTCACTGACTTTCCCACATTTAGAAGAGTTACAGTGTGGAGAAGCCCCAAAGAAGCGTACCACCCAGTGGAGCATGGGGGTGGATCAGTGATGGTTTGGGCTGCAATATCATGGCATTCCCTAGGTCCAATACTTGATGGGCGCGTCACTGCCAAGGACTACCGAATCATTCTGGAAGACCATGTGCACCCAGTGGTTCAAAAATTGCTGTATATCAGGATGATAATGCACCAATACATACAACAAGACTGGTGACAGAGTGGTTTGATGAACATGAAAGTGAAGTTAAACATCTCCCATGGCCTGCACAGTCACCAGATCTAAATATTATTGAGCCACTTTGGGGTGTTTTGGAGGAGCGAGTCAGGAAACGGTTTCCTCCACCAGCATTACGTAGTGACCTGGCCACTATTCTGCAAGAAGAATGGCTCAAAATCCCTCTGGACACTGTGGAGGACTTGTATCTGTCATTTCCAAGATGAATTAATGCTGTATTGGCCGCAAAAGGAGGCCCTACACCATACTGATGAATTATTGCGGTCTAAAACCAGACATTTCCGTTTCATTGTCCAACCTCCAGTATATATATGTCCTTGTACGGTCCTCAACTGCTTTTGGTTAACAGACGTAAATTAAGTTCAATAGACAAAACCAAAAGAGTTAGGAAAAATGACGCAACATAAAATTAAATGCATTACCTTTTTGTAATAGATTTTCTTTTTCATATGACTATGACACATTGCTATATTTGCTGGAGCTATATCTATTTTTTTTCTACCAGTTTCTCTTTTCCCAAACGCCTCTTGTCTTTTTCAATCTGGTAAAAAAAAAATTCGACCTGCTGCCTCAGGCCTTGGAGGGCAGTTCTGGGAAAAAGCATATTGTGAATGATGACTTCTGTCGCAAGCAATCACTCCAGCAAACAACAATACAGTCGGGACTTCAGGAATTGCAAGGGACATGTCTGCCCTGGTGGCAATGATTCAGCTCTCTGCTACACTTTTTACACTTTATGCTTAAGGTTCTTCAAGCTAGAGAGGTGGTGATAAATAGCATAGTTGTGCTATGTGCTTTTTTTTGTTGTAAGAAATAATGTTACACAAAACTTTTTATCCTTTTTAAATAAAGGCACATATCGGCTAGTCGATATCGGTTTTCCCTACAAAATCTACTGTGAATTGTTACATCACTGCATATGACCTTAATGAGAAATATAAAATACACTCTTACATATACAGTATATACCAATACGTACATCTGATGTCAGCACCATTAATCTGTGACTCTGTGAATCGGCTCACGATATTTAGTCACTACTACCTGTAAAGATTACATTACATATGAAGCATTGACCAAGCAATTATGATAAACGATCAATAAGCCAATCACGCGGCACACAGTGATTCGATGCTAGGCATTTTAATTCGTTTGGCCGGACTCTCTCTGCTATCCATACAGCGCCATCATCCATCATCCTTATAAGCAGGTTAAGTAGAAAATAAAGACCAACAGTGTGCAATTTACTCCTGTCTGAGTTCATCATGTCTTCCTCTATTTCTCTCAGCTCGCTCTGCTCCTCTCATAGAGACCTCGGGGAGTCTCGGACAGCCGGGGTGATTAGATATGTGTCCTGGGAGATGCAGCACATACAACTTTGCGCTGTCTGGATAGGAATGCTAACAAAGCATAGGCTGTGCTAATGTTTAACAATTAGTTGAAGCTAAATGGCAAACGAGCTTATACATTTTTAATATAGTCAAGTAGCTTGAGCATTAGTGAGGAAAGGATCGAGCTCACTTCGAATTCTCTATTTTTTAAAGGTATCCCTCAGGGTTCAATCTTAAGCCCATTATCACTTATGGCCAATTCATTCACCATGAAGTTTAAATGAATTAAGGGTAAATGTACAGTGATAAGTACTGAACTTCACTGCGACACAGTGTTCCACACTCACTCACGTATCATCTATATCGCTCAATCCTATATACAGGTTTGCCAGGGGACCTGGAGCCTATCCCAGGAGACTTCCGCACGAGACAGGGTACACCCCGGATGAGTTGCCAATCCATCAGAGGACACATACATACTCACACTCATTCACACACTATGGACAATTTGCAAATGTCAGCCTACTCTGCATGTCTTTAGACAGTGGGTTGAAACCGGAGCACCCGGAGGAAACCAACCAAGCACGAGGAGATGCAAACTCCATGCACACAGAGGCGGGAATGGAACCCGGAACCTGGAGGTACAAGGAGAGAGTGCTAACCACTAAGCTACCAGTTTGCCGACACAGTGTTACATTATACATGTGATATTTTCATCCCCTCAATGATTCAGCACTGCACATATCTTTAAAGCTAAAAGCTTGCATTAATTAAATGGTAAACTTGATTTAATTGTATATTAACCTAACTGGATGCATTTATAAGATTGAAGTCCAGGCAGTTAATATGAGATCAAGCTTTTGAGAAAAGGAACAGGAACATCTTGGTCTTTTTAATTAAACAGTCAGGCTTAGAGCACATAGAACACACACTGGCTCACGGCCCTGATTGCAATTTAGCTTGGAACAAAGCAATAGGTTTAATTGTGTGTGTGTTTGTGTGTTATTTTTTCCATATGCAGCTGGGAGAGACAGTGTTTGTTATGCATGTATTTGTGGCAGCTGTCACCGGCTGTGACACTGAGAATCAGGGGCTTTATTTGTTTGTTCCAGCCAGGATGATGAGGTGATGATCGTTATCATCAATTACTGGGGGCAGGAAGGAGCTCATTAGCTCCACAGGGACGTAGCGGCGCACACAGTGACGACCTCGGCCTTGCAGCTCCACTGCAGCATGCGTTCACCACAAGGACAGAGACAGAGAGAGACAGAGAAAGAGAGAGAGAGAGGGAGAACTGGGAGGAGCTCAATGGGAGGAGTTTATCAAGCAAACATTAGCAACAATACTCAGGCAGTACTAATGCACACTGTGGCATGACATCATGCCACACACTAATATTACCAGCATTGTGAGATACGGAGGAGATTGTAAGGTAATACAAGGTCTAAATAAATCATAAACATGCATGAACACACACACACACACATAAGACAGCAGGTATTTAAAAAAGTCCGATTTAAAAAAAGGGGGGAGGGGGGGAATTAAGGTTAGTGATTTTGGGATTTGGGATTTCACGTCTCAATCGCACTGATATAAGCTGATATAAGCAGACACACACTCTCTGTCACACACACACACAGACACTGCAGTAATTTTTTCTGGGACACATTGCCCGGGCTATGTAACTGCTTGTCAGCGATCTGTCATTGCTCCCTCTCTCTCTCTCTCTCTCTCTCTCTTTCTTTCTCTTTCTTTCTGATATTGCAACAATCTCATTCAATGTTTGGTTTGCTACCATAATTATTCACACACACATACACAACATTTATTATTATGTAAAGATGGAACATAATAAAATACGTAAATCGACTTACTAAACTAACACTTGGAAGAAACATATATATTTTGAAACCATTCATTAGTCATGCTTATGAAGGTGCTTTTTTATGAATTACATAGTCATCATGTGTGTAAACTTAGAGGAAGTATATTAAAGTGGCAGACTTTCATGCAAATCTCACTTTTTGCTTGTTTTTTGGATATTTCGGTCGATATGGTCATATGGTCATATGTCATATGGTCATATTCGGTCGATATGGGTCTCCAGGGTGTATGTTCAAACAAAAAAAAACAAGCCAATTAGATTCCTCCTATTGTGGCCTCATATAAGAAAAGCCCCTCCCCGACTTGTTGCTGTCAGCTGTGCTCTGATGAGGGCGTGGCTTAGCACTAGCTCATTTATCCAGACACTGAAATGGTGCATCCGCAGGGGGAGTGAAATAAAGCTAGTGTGAGATACTGTATAAAGAATGTGTTATCTTTCAGCTGAACAATAAACATACACTCTGAGATGTGTGTTAACTTGTTAACGACATAGTAAAACATACTGTAAGACCTTTAAATTGGGGGGGTGGGGGGTGGGGGGGGAGCAGTAGTGTCTGATTGCTCCTCACTGTATGTTAGTGTAGAGTAGCAGGAAAAACCAGCTGAAATCGCAGGCTTCAGGAACAAAACGTCTGGAAGGATTATTACTGGTGAAATATTGTAGTTCTTAGTTTTTATCGAATACCCTGGGGATAAGACCTAGCGTCATAACCTCTCAACCGAACACACACTTCAGCGGGTGACTCGATTTCCAGCCATATAATCTCCAATATTTCTTCAACAACCTACAGGGAGGCTTTCCGTACCCGGCTCAAGTCAAGGTCATCATCTCTTATATAAGGCGACGTGATGGGCTTAATGCCCAGTCGTGACTTTCCTGACGTCCTTGCTTCGGCGTCAAGGCCAATCCGTTTGTCTGCGATGACTCAAAGTTTCCGTCAGCGCCCAGAACGATTACCCATAGTGCCGTTCATCCACAAAACCACCATCATCCACAACACAAGCAGCATTAAAGATTTGATTTCATAACAGCAACGAGTCATGGCTTTTATCAGAACTCTGTCTGACTCACTCTACAGTGATGCGAGAGAAGTTTGGGTCTTATTATATTATGTGAGTAGAAGTTAAATTCCATGATGGTGGTTATTTAATCCATTACTCTTTCTCTTTCTCCGTTTTCACTCGTAGTCTATTACATAAAGTTCATTCTCCAGCTTTGAGTAGGAATCTGTGCCTTCCACTAAAAACTGTAGAAAGCCTGTGAGGGATTAATTAAAGAGGAATCAATAAGAGGACGATTAACAGACCTACAGTATCTCTTAGTGTGGTTAAATCGTATAAACAGGGACCTGGGTGTTGGACATTCAATATAATTTGAAGTCGACATTACAAGTAAAAATGAATGAATCTGAGAGTATTGCACAAATTGAAATCATTCTCAATGAAAACCCTTCAAGATGTACTTTTATAAGAAAAATAATCAATGGCAGTGCCAGTGAACGATTTTCCTGAACCAGGTTCCCCAGTCACGCTTTATTTCTTACATAACAGGCTCAAATATTTTAGTGTGTGTGTGTGTGTGTGTGCGTGTTAATTCCACAACCCTGAGCTACACTATCTTCAATTCATTTTAGATTTATTTCAAATGAAAGTCTGCAACCCTGAGCAACGTCTCATCTGAAAACTAAAGTGAGTTTCTGACTTGAAGCACACACACATATCCTTGAGATTTGCGTGTGTGTGTGTGTGTGTGTGTGTGTGTGTGTGTGTGTGTGTGTGTGTGTGTGTGTGTGTGTGTGTGTGTAGAAAGACCTCTCTCTGTTGAATTTGAGCGAGTGCAGTATTGCTGGACGTCTCTGCCGAAGGTTCCAGAGGTGAAGCGTATCGTCTGCACAGGCTGTGACCAATGCTCCCTACAGACACACACACACACACACACACACACACACACACACACACACACACACACACACACACAAAAAAACAAAACACATGCAACATTATCATACTGACTTGAAATCTTGACACCTACTGTATGAATTGCAACATGTCGATCATTTCCTCCATGTGAGTCGGTCGCATCTGTAATCTAAAAGGAGTAGGCTAATAAATAGGTTTATCATTAAAAGCTAATAAAGCCTAATTACCATCGTGCCATTAACAAAACAACATGCTCCAGCCTCCACTCACAGTTAGTCCCATAAAACATTCAGGTGATCTATTCCTGTACATTGAAGTTGCATGGCCGTGGATCGCCTTGGGACTGCGTCTCCCGTCTTTAAGCTGCATGAATCTTGTTAATGGTCAATTAAGAGGGAGCATGTGGCTGAAATAAGGTTCGCAGTCAGAGATCGACAGCTGGGTGTCACAGTAGGCCGATGTCTCGAGACAAGACGTTATGTCAGAATTTTAAAAGTGACAGCTGAAGCTACTTCCCGGTGCCGCTTACAGCTAGCAAGGAAGAGAGCGACGCATCCAAAACTGTCATCATTCACATCCTTATGTAATCGGTACAGCGTCTGGTTTGGCTTCAAGACGCTGTGGCTGAAAAAGTCTCCGTTTCTAAAGATAGCGTCTAGACGGAGAAAAAAGCATGTTCGTTACAAAGCCTGAAATTTCACCCCATGTATAATTATCTGCCTAAATCAGTAACTGGAAAGGAGATTATTGCATTAGACAACTTAGACAATTGCTTTTCATTCAAATCCTCGAGGCATCCACCTGCTCCTTTTCTTTCGCTTCCTTTGTATGAAAGAGAAAGGGTAGTAAATGGCTAGGAGTGGCAGCTGGAAATGATATCTTTTGTGTCATTTTATACTGTATGTGGAGATCTACATGCATAGCAACCTGTTATGATGAACTTCGATTCAATAAAACTATACAGGATGTCGTGGACGATGATTACACTCCTACATGGGACCTGGGAGACTGCTCTTTCACATGCATTTCATACATATTTCATGACATGTACTGTATGCATAAAGAAGACTGGATGCAGTAGGAGGGGCTGAAATCATCACCTATTCATTTTTTTTTTTAAAGCACTGGGGACACGGTCTACAGTACTGTACGTTTTCTCCAGTCATTGAGATGCTTCAGTTTGTATCATGACTCCACTCTACCACAATCATCTGCGACTGAGAGTCCAGGAAAGGCCTTGTTTTTGTCTCCGTCTGTCAATTAGGGTGATGCAGCCAATCGGAGGATCTTTTTTTTTTTTTTTTTTTTTTTTTTACGTTCATGTAAACGGAACATCGAGCTGCACTATGACATTCAAATCGCTGTCTTTAAATGTTAGAGCTCACACTCTGAGTGCTGTCTTGCTAATAGGGTACATTCATGATTAAATTAATAGATAACTGTGTAACCACTGATTTGGACAAGTATTGTAAAAAATTATTATTTTTTAAATCGACATTTAATCCAACTGTGTTAGATTTTGGTCAGTTGAATGCCTGTGATTAGGCACAATCCCAATTGCCACAATATGTGTCCGACACATTTAATCTTACTAAAGGTATAGATTATTATGCAACATGTGTGTTAGACCGCCCACTAAATATGCACTCTGCATGAAGCATGAATCGTGACAGCTGTGAAATAGAAAAAAAATCTATGCAAGAAATTTTAACTGAAGAGAAAGTGTACTGTACGTTCTTATAAAAATTTCATGTCAGAGAATGACATGAAAAGGATCCAGGAGGGATGAAAATGCACAATGTCTTTTGATTTCCAGTTGTTTTCAACATAAGGAACAGACTGCTGTGTACAGATTAAGATTATTCATGCGGTTAAAATGAATTATATATCTGTGGATCCTGTAATATTTTTTGAAATTTGCTCACACAACATGATCACAACCAGAAGGATCACAGGACAATTTATAATGTAATGTAGTGTGGTCAGGTTAGGATAGTTAAGGAGAAATACTGTACTAATAGAAACATTTTTTTTAACTACTGTATATATATATATATATATATATATATATATATATATATATATATATAAGTGTAACTAATGTTATCAGTGTAAAGCCTGAGTAGAATCCTAGTTACAGTTCTTGGAAAATAAGTAATTAAGATTTTCGGAAATCAAATAAAGACAGTAAATAAATAAATAACAGTGCTAATATGAAGTTGAAGTTAAAAGTGAAGTTGCATTGTAAAAGAAGTGACCGTAGAAATCACAGATGTGTTTAATGTTGAAAGTAAGAGCATTTCTACATGCGCAATGTGGCGAGAACTCTCGGGATTGGGACTAAACAGCTGCGTTTACCGTAAGAAACCACTTATTAGTGAGACTAACACATACACTCTGCCTGGCCAAAAACAAGTCACACCCTCTAATATTCTAATATTCATTCCGTCATTCCATGTATGTGATTACAGCACATAATGTGGTGGCCAAACCTGTGGTGTGAAAATGATTCCTGAAATGTAATTCGTCAGAACGACTTTTTCACTGTGGAATATTTCTGTGCCATCAGGGAGGGAAAATTCCATAGATGTGATCACCTGATCATTCCGTACATTCAGGTTGTCAGCTGATTTGTTTTATTGCTGAGCCTAGACCTGACCAATGAAGCAAGCCCCGATCATCCCACTACCTCCAGAGGCTTGTACAGCGGGCGCTACAGTATGCGTGGTCCATTCTTACCCTGACGCGCCCATCACTCTGGAATAGGGTCAGTCTGAACTCATCGGACCACATGGCTTTTTCCAGCGCTCCTTCAAGCCTTATTTCTGATTCGTCTCACTAACAAGTGGTTTTCTTATGACTGTGAGTTTTCATCACATTGTGTGTGTGTGCATGTGTATGGAAATGCTCTTACTTTCACTATTAAACACAGCTAGGGTTTTACTGTTGATTTTTTACCATACAATTTCACCCTGTGTTTTTCACGACTTTTCCTGGCCACGTTTCTTCCACAAAGTTGGCAATTCAGCATTATCCTACAAGGTTTTCCATGATGTGTTGAAGGCTTCTTAACCAAGTCCCAGTAATTTCACATCTCATTAGTTGTTGTCTTTGCTTGATGCAGCCAAAATAATTTGACCCTTCCGAAATGGCTGTGTTTTTTGGCAGTGTTTTTTGACCAGCCCCAACATGACAATAGAACAATAGAATTTTTTGTTTTAAGCCTTGCACATTGTGTAATAAATGGTGTTTGTACTGCACTGTGTACTGATCCAAATGTATTGGTAATACACTCGGCCTGCTAAAAGATCTCGGAAACCTTACTAGCTTGCCTCACACAGTGAATATTCTGCCGTAATCAAGTTCTTAAATGGATACATACAGTACTGTACATGGAGGCATAAACCAGATCAGATTTCAAAATGCTATAACCTGGGGTTCAGATACATGCTATAGTAAAAACATATAGTAGCCTAGAAGTTTACTAGAGGTAGAAACCCATGTCAGCGTTTTCCATACCGTTTCTCACACATACAGTATGCATTTGTACGAATGAAAACTCTTTCTGCGTTCCCTTGTACACTGTGTTTAAACTGTGCGCCTTGTCCATTTTTCCTCCACAGAAAGAGGTCTGGCTGTGCATAACAACGAGTGCAAACAGTTTAATAAATCAGGAGCTGGAGGTTCTAATCATGCACAAGCACCAATAGAGCAATAGAGCAAAAAGAGCAGAAAAGAAAACAAAACACGCGTAACGCTGACTGGCTTGAGCTGCATTCATTTACTCTGTCCATTTTCCGTATTCACCATGTAAAATGATCTGCCACGCTTTATCCAGTGTCTCTCGCTTTCATCTGCTGAGCTCTATGAGGCAGGTAACCAACACCTGCGTTTCCATGGTGATGGTGTTTACATAAACATGTTTACCATGGCTGAACCCTGGAGACAATAGCACTGTGTGAGATGAAAAAAAAAAAAAACAGAAGAAAAATAGCAAGAGAGGGAGGTAGGTGAGGACATTTGATCCCAACTGAGAATAGCACTTATATTTAATATAGGGGGGTGTACATATATTTGCAATCAGTGATATATACAACATTGTTTTATATTTTCTAAGAGGCGTGTGGATGAGCTCTGAGGTCTGTCTGGCACCAAGCAGCTTCGTCAGCAACCTGTTGCCATCCCCTCATCCCCAATACAGAACAACAGTGTGTGTCTGTGCGCTAATGTCATCCTGTAACACAATTATGATTCGCATGCTTCCTCTGTTATGTCGCTGTTATGTTTCATTATGAAATCATGCTTCCCTCTCTCTGTCTCACACACACACACACACACTCTGCACACTGCATTGAAAATCAATCCTGATTTTTTATTTATTTATTTATTTTTTGGAAATGATCAATCTTCAAGAGTTCACGGCTCTCAGTCAATCAATGCATTTTAAGAAGCGTGTGTCAATCATTTCTGTGTGTGTTCAAGCATGCTTACTGGTTTCAGTCTGTGCTGTAAAGCAATGAAGCATGAGAGAGCGAAAGAGAGAGAGAGAGAGAGAGAGAGAGAGAGAGACTTTGATCTGTTCTATTTGACAGAATTCAACACAATGCTCCAGCCTCTACTCCTCTTTTTGTCCTCTCATCTCAGTTGTTCCGCCCACTTCACCTTTTTTATTATTATTTTTTTTTTTTTTACAAGTGTTTGCATGTTTGCGTACTGTATGTGATGAGACTGTATTATATCATAAGTTTTTTTTTTTTTCCCCCAGTTTGGCTGGATGATTCTGTCCCCAATTTTCTCCCACATTGGTCCATCATTTTTATTTGCACACGCTTCTTTCATCTGAAATGTAAGCGCGAGCCAGTCTTAATAGCTACTTAAAACATTAGCAGAGTGATGTGACTACAGGAGTCAATGAATGAGGGGGATGTTGGCATTCACACCGAGGATGAAACTCCTTATCTGAGGAATGGTACATTTCAAAACAAGTGCAATATGTGCTGTATGTGTGTCCAATAAAACACTGTTTGAAGACTGCATGTGTGGATGACATGAGGCCTGAATAATGCCTCAAAATGTATGCTGACAATAATACCGTTCAGATGGCAAAAGATCAAAATGATTACGTCCGGTATGATTTCTGAATGATTTCCATAGCCTATACATAACAGATACGGGAGTCTCTTCGTAATATACTGTACGCTTGGTGGTATGCACCTTATATTTATTCAGACTTTATAATAAACACTTATTATAGAGCTTGTAGCTGAGTTAATGGCCATTATATGACTGTTGTCTTTATCCGTGCTAGGATGGCAATAAATTAAACGCCTAAACACCTGCAAGCATTTTATTCTGTCTTTTAAAACATCAACTATTCACCGATCAGCCGTGGCATTACAACACAAAACATTAAGGTTCCTCTTGTGCTCTTGGGCCACTTCACAAGACTTCACAAGACCTCTGGGGATGTGTTGTGGTGTCTGGTACCAGGACATTAGCGGCAGATCCTTTTTGGGTGCTGTGTGTTGCAGGTTGGGGTCATTACGGATCAGACTTGTGTGTCCTTAAGGAAGAACCTTATGGATGCTCAATCACATTGGGGTTTTGGGAATTTAAAGGCCGGGTCAGCATTCATGAACTCTTGCAGGCTATGGTGCTGTGGGTGTTCTCGAGCCTTTCTATCACAGCCAGAATTGACTTTCTGTGTGATCGTACCAGGCTGGATGGCATTTGGTCCCCACGGGCATGGGTGAACCTCGGGTGCCCGTGATCCAGTCACCAGTTTACTGGTATACAGCTGATAATCAGAGGTGGGTTTTCTACCATTTATTCCACACATTAGATATTCTTTATTTTTCCCAGGGAAATGCGGCCGGTGGATCTACTGCATGCCTGTGTTTCATCAATCAGACGTAGCAGCGGTAATCACATGTCTCCGTTTGACCAGTCAGCCGCAATAACAATAACAGCATGTAGTCACATGACCACACACAAACTGGCTGCAAAGCGGGGAAAAAAATCTCCAGGCGTGGTGAAGGAAACATGACGAGGTTAGTTTAGCTGTTTTATTTAATGTTGCAGTGTTAACATATATAATTAGCAAATAAGCTAGAGGCTAAAAATATATATATAAGTTTCTTACATTTGTTCTGCTGGACTCAGTTTATGGTAAAGTGAGACCTCTTGTACACATGCTCTAATGATATCTTCTTTCTGCTGAGTCATTTGCAGGGCAACTGAATATACAGTATATCTTACACAGCAAATAGTCGACACTGTTCACACATACATGTGTTACCTACAGTAGGTGTTTATTTCAAAAGCTTTATATTGTGAAAAAAGAGAGAGATTAGGAAATTTGTGTTTCTTGTTCCTTAATTTGCTATTTTGTTTTATTCATTCATTTTATTATTTGGAAATGTTAGAAATGTTGCATTATTTTATCATTTTATCTGACTGATTACATAATTTCCAAAAAATAAAAAATAAAAGAAATAATTAATCTCACATTAGGATTTAAACAGTTACTCGGTACTTGAGTGTCTTTTCACCGAATACTTTTTTACTCTTACTTGAGTAATATTTTGGATAATTACTTTTTACTTTTATTTGAGTAATATTAATTTGAAGTACAGCTACTCTGACTTGAGTACAATTTTTGGCTACTCTACCCACCTCTGTTGATAATCAGTGTTACTGTGTTAATGTTATGTGGTGTTAATGTTATGGCTGATCAGTGTATTTTATCATTCTGGATTTTGGATCGGTTTTTGGGAGCACACATACTGTACCGTAGGACTGCAGGATGTCTTTAGGACCATAAAAACCTCAGACCTATTTTGCACATGTTAGGATCCATTAAAGCTCTAAAAATGTCAACACCCCAAGACTAATTTAAAGCATCAAATTAAAATTGTCTTTAGGGTATCTTAACATAATAATTAGTATTTAGGGTTACGCTTAAGAAGTTTTGAGTTTTAAAGACAGTCTGAAGACTGTCTGCATGGCCCCTGGGAGAACACAACAGAAACGAATGCGTCTTTACTAAAGTAAGTAATATACAGGATATATACAGGATATATACAGGATATAAGGCTGAGACTCACCTGATAGGGCCCTAGACAGATGAAACTTAACACATACTGTACCGTACTTTCTCTAAGAAGCCAGCAGCTTGAACACTCTCTACAGTTCCACCCAGTTCTAACATTATGTTTTAGCTGTTAGGTGCTAACTGATATACTATACTGTACATCTCCACATGAGCTAACAGACACCAACAGTCAGCAGTGGAGAATTTAGTCACAGACAGAAGTGGCACCACTGGATGTTTTTTTCCAAATGTCAAAAAAAAAAAAAAAAAAAAGCACTCTGGAGTCCTGCTCGTGACACTTTGTAAAAGTCTAATGACTGAGTACATTATCTCTCCTAGACTGAGCAGGCCAGTGGCGCTTGACCTGATGCTGTGTGCCAGGAGTAATGAGTCTGTATTTAGAATGAACAATTGATGCACACACACACACACACACTTACACATACACGCATACACCCACACACAAGTATGCAAGCAAATGTCCAAGCAGTCATTGTGTGCTTCGTGTATGAGTTGTGTGTGTGTGTGTGTGTGTGTGTGTGTGTGTGTGTGTGTGTGTGTGTGTGTGTGTGTGTGTGTGTGTGGGCTCACCTCATTAATAAGGAACTGTAGCTGCAGTACAGCCGCTCCGCTCTCATGCTGACAATAGCAGTCCACTCCTGGCCGTCCCAGACTGATGACATCATAGGGTTAAGTCAAAGCATTTAATGATAGATGGAATCATCTACATTTTGAGCTGTTTATAACATAATAAAATAACAGCCTGGTGAAGCATCTCAGCTTCAAGCTAATAGCTCTGGCCTTTACGACGGTGCAATCTGAACATATTTAATTCCTGAATGATGCAGTGTGATGTGTGTCATTTACTGATGATCCTCATGACACCCAATTAGCATTTATCAGGTCACAGCGACCTTTAACAAAGAGTTTGAAGACTGGCTGTAGACAAAAGAATATATTTGTAGCTGAAGTAAGGCAGATAGAATATGGTGGTTGATGAGGGATAATTTAGGGCTGGTTTGTAGATGATGGACCATGGGGCGTTTAAGAAAAGTGATGGTATGAACGTTTTAGTCTAAAACACAGTTTCCTCTTTTAGAAGGGTAAGAATTGGTTGTACATTCATACCAGACATACAGTATCAGCATAGGTATGAAGACAGAAATGTCCATGTGTACAAATCTAAGAATTTTTTTTTTTAAGTGAAAGGGTTTTAAAAAAATAATAATAATTAAGATGACACTTCAGGACCTCCAGGATCCGAGTTCAGTTCCCGCTTTGGCTCTGTGTGCACGGAGTTTGCATGTTCTCTCTGTGCTTGGTGGGTTTCCTCTGGGTGCTCCGGTTTCCTCCCACAATCCAAAGATATGCAGGTTAAGCTAACTGGTGCTCCCAAATTATCCGTAGTGTATGAATGTCACTCATTCATCATTTATACCATTTAATCCTGTATTCAGGGTCGTGGAGGGCCTGGACACAGCACAGGGCACACACTCATTCATTCACTATGGGCAATTTGGGAACGGCAATTAACCTATTCTGCATGTCTCTGGTTTGTGTGAGGGAACTTGAGTAAACCCACCAAGCACGAGGAAAACATGCAAACTCCATGCACACAGAGACGGGAATCGAACCCGGACCCTGGAGGTGCAAGGTGACAGTGCTAACCACTAAGCCACCGTCCCGCCCCCTACCATGTTCATAAAATGAAAATAAACACAATGGTAAGCACCACTGGCCTCAACAGTCCCTAGTTAGACTATACATGGATGGAATAATAATAATAAGAAGAAGAAGAAGAAGAACAGTAACAGTATAGCATGCCTGCATATATAGAATCACATCCCAAAATATAAAAATAAGGCGAAGGCATAGCTGCACAGTTACACTGTTACTCCAGTGTGTGTTACAACTTGTACCAACTGCCTGTGAAGAAGTCTAGAAACAGAAAGAGCAAACCTTCAAAAACAGCGCAGTGCAGCCAGGATGTGAGCTTTTCCCTGAAAACAAACACAGTTTCTAGGTAAGAGTAAATTACCTTTCATAAAGCCCACAGGGATGGAAAAGAAGACTCTCTCTCTCTCTCTCTCTCTCTCTCTCTCTCTTTCTTGCTTTTATGTCAGAAGCACATACTGAAGGCTGTGGGTTAGTGAACCCCAACTAAACCCAAGTCCAACTAATGGTCACAGAACCTGAGAGAGAACATACAACACGAAGCAGCATAACAAAATTGATCTCTCCTGTTCAGCACTCAGCACATCAGCACAAATCTTTTCGCGTCAGAACACATTAAACGCAGCTCTACAGTATCTGTCTATCTGTATTGGAACGGCTTCGCCTCCCCCCACCTCAACCGTAGAGCCGTGCTCTGGCGACACTGACGCATTTCCATTTCAAATGCTCTCAGCAGGTGATAAAACACCAAAGGCCTCAAACAAGGTCAGATCTCGTCCAAAAAATAAATAAATAAATAAATAAATCCCACACATGCATCGCTCCTCCATTGTCTGTGTGTGTGGGTATCTAGAATATTGAAAAGCACACTCAGTGCGTCTGTCATACGTGGGCAGAGTTTCAAGGACGTTCAAGAACAGAGCAATTAAACTTTCATCTGTCACACACGCCTCCTTCGTTACAGCTTTCATTAAAGCCAGATAAAGGGGAAAAGAAAACGAGGCAACGATGTGCACCACTGACTGCATCACTTCCAAGTGCACTTATCACAATGCTAAGCTAATCTGTGCTAAATTGGGCTTTTTCTCCAAATCTTTTCCAAACCTTTGAACGCTTCGGTTCAGTTTTCATAAACTTCCAAAAAAAAAAAAAAATGAAAGTATAATTTTTATTATTCATGCATTAGGGGGAAAATGACATAGATGAACAGTGTCAGGATAAACGACATACCAGAGACAGAAGGATGGATCTGTTGGTGTTGTCGGTGAAGAATGTGCAGGAAGCAGAAGGAAAATTGTCCTGCATGCACGAATGCACCTAAATTGCGATTGGTTAAATTACCTTGACCAGCTCTAACGCATGCTGGCATCAAACACAACACACACACACACACACACACGTGTTCACTGAAGCTTCTTCAAATTCCTTTCACACGCACTAAGAGATTGAATTGAACCCTTTGAAAACTTTATGATGATGAGCAAATGTTTACTCACAGTTCACCTCCTCTCTATAACTAGCAGCACTAGTACCAGAAACTAGTAGGCAGAAATACGGTGAGATAATGCATGAGGTGAAGCTTGAGGGGGAGGAGAAAGTCAAGAGAACTCTAAACCAAGCGGAGAGAAACGAAGAGACAGAGTGGAGGTGTGAAACGAAGCTGGTGGTGAATCAGACATCATAAAAAAAAAAAATAAATAAAAAACGAAAGGGACAGCAGAGTGAAATGAACGATTAACTATACAGGGGAACAATGAGACGGTGGGAGATGGAGAGGTGAGTCAGAGAAAGACATAAAGAAAACAGGTATATTTGACTCAGTGACTCAGAAAGAGTGGGAGCGAGCGCCGCCTAATGAGGTCCATGTCACAGAAGCTACACACACATCCCAGGTAGAGCAGTGACTCACTACAGTGTTTGACATGTTGCCTGATGTAGCACTTCTATAGCTGGGCTGCTATTAAGATGACTAACGGTGTCCACCGAGGTTAAGATGTCGATTGAGGGTGACGTCAGTGTTGGTTCGATATTCAGATCCGGCTAGAACGAGCCTAGCTTCTGCTGTATGCTATTCCGGATACGATTCAGAATAGCATGAATCAGGCAAAAGTTTTATTGCCAACTGCCTTTTTTATATCCCGTAGCCTTGTCCTAAAGACACCCAAAACATGCTTTGTAACTAGAGAAGCTTCATGAAGACATTATGAAGTACAGGTGTGTCACTACAGCTCATTCATACAGTAGTCCACACAGTTCCCAAGATACCGTATAAGCACCCACACTGTATAGTACATGCTGTGGTGCGATCAGTGAGTGCGCATGAGTATAGAGGGTGTGGTTTGACCTGGTTGCCATAGCAACAGCTCTGTGTGCACAGCTGATACACGCACAATGAATGTACTGTAGTGTGATCTCCTCCATTTACGTGAATGAGAAGGTCACTGTGCAGATTTTGAACCCGGATATTTGGGAACCGTTAGAGCTACAGATTTAACTATCCAGTCGTTTGAGAGAGGAGGCTTTGATTTAGCTTCGTGTGAAGTTTGGTGTGCGTATTTCAAACATTGTGGTCACGGAAGCAATTTTAAAAGCATTCTTGTTCATGGTAGATTTTAAAGAAACTCATTATAGTGAGTTCCTTTGGGGGGGAAAAAATCTGTATTGTGTCACATCGCAAATAAACCAATCTGCTCCTTTTGTATCTTTTGGGAATATTTTTGGATGTTTTTTTTAAAGGGGTAAAATTTTTGTTATTTATTTATTTTTGGGGATTGACATGATTTCCAAATTACCAGCCATTTTAGAGCTGTTTGACCAGAGATGTCTCATTTCCCAATCTGACCAAAAATACATTTCCTAGGGACATGGAAGCATAGGGGTTTGGCTCAGGTCCCAAAATATCTTTGTAACTCAAAAGCAGTGCATTTTCTTCATTAAAGTTAGTTTTTTCCCATATTGCTTAGAAGAGCAGGCTGATCGTGTTGATCAAAGTTTTGTGAAGGTCTGTGCAAAATTGAGGGCGATTTGGCTGTCTAGACAAAATCTGAAAAAAAAAATATACATTTTAGGGAAAACATCAGTCTGTTTCCTTAGAAAAGTGTTAGCAAGCGATTACCTGCGGGAGAGGACTTGGGCCTAAGGGCACGCCTGGTAATAACCGAATCATTTTTTGACATCAAACATCAACCCACAACCGGAAACAAAAGAGACGTTACTCATTATAGAAGCACAGATTCTACAGGATGTATTGTGCAACTCAGCAAAGGAAAAAAACTCTACATCAGTACTCGCTTTCATAAGAAAGTTTATCCTTGACACCAAGGACACAACTCAAAAAAAAACTTGTATTTGCATGCTGGAACCTGACAGGCTCTTACATTTTTTGATGCAACAACATGTCCATGTTAATTAAACACTAGCTCTGATGTACATTAACGGTACACTGTACGCTCATGAATGTATTTCTCTGAAACGGATTACACTAGCACAAGCAACATTTTTCATAAAGTATTATGCAATACTAATGTCTTCGTCTTCGCTGGCCTTCACTCACACAATGGCTCTCCGAGGAGTTTTACTAGGTGTGCGAGCAGCAATCTGTCCTTCAACGTCAGTACAACAAAAGAAACGACTCTGCTGAGCATCGGCAACACAATTGTGGAGAAAGTCAAAAGTTTCCAGGTGTGCACGTCACAAAGGGAGTTCAGAACCCAGACCCTATGCACCACCTCCCCAGTCAAGGAAACCCGATAAGAATTTCATGTCCCGTAAAGCGTGAGAGCGAACCTCCAATGGCGTTCCATCTAGTGTAAATAAAAGATGCAGCACCTCGGTTGAGTCATTCGGTGTGAAAAGATACAAAGGAATGAGTCATGCATGAGCCTTAATGAAAGTGTGAATATGATACATGACCAAGATATCGGAGGAGTACGCAGAAGGAATGAAAGAACGTTAGCTGGAAATTAGATAAGGGAAGCAATTACTGAAGAATGTTGTACGTGTGTTATTATTGTATTAGTGTAAAATCTGTTAGTTTGCTATTTACGAAGTCAGCAGAAGTCAGTCTTCAAAACAAACAGACCCGTGACAGAGGATAGAGAGAGAGAGAGAGAGAGAGAGAGAGAGAGAGAGAGAGAGAGAGAGAGTATTTGTTTCCCTTGCTTGTGCATAAACATTGCTTTAGCTACTGTAGCTAATTAAAACGTCGTACATTGCTTTAGCCTGGCTCGATTGCACAGCAATCTGCTCTGTGCGAGTAGCCAGAGTTAGAGATGCACGTGTGTGTGTGTGTGTGTGTGTGTGTGTGTGTGTGTGTGTGCGTGCGTGCGTGTGTGAGGGAGGGTGCGAGTTCAAGTGTGTGCATGACAGAGCGTGAGCATCTGTCTCCGAGCGAGTGCTGAGAGAGCGCCTGATCATGCGTGTTGACATTTCACTGCTATCTGTGTGATGGCAGCAGACAGTCAGAGCAGTGCCCTGTTGCTTCGGCAGCCCGATCCCTCAAACAACCTCGCATAGTCTAATGAGTCTGATGAGAGGCTGGAACAACAGAAAGCTTGTAAATCAGAGTATCTAGGTACAGTATGTTCTCCCCTACCTAGCCATCACCAGTGCAAAAAAAAAAGAAAAAGGTCCAAATTCACTCGAGGCTCGGCGTGGAATCGAATGAAATGAAGGTGATCGCTGGAGAAAAACTGGAATCGACAGCAGTAAATTCAGCCTCAGTACGCTCCTGTAGTTCTCTGATTTGATAGATGAAATTCTTTTCTTCAGACCTGGTTCAGTGTATCCAACAGTTCATTACTGTATGTCCAGGTGATGCTATCTAATGCTGCATTCACACTTTAAAAAAAAGCCACTCATGCATTTGTTTCTGTCTGCTGCTTTTCAGAAAACTAAACTGCAAAATGAAATCAAGCTCTTTTTACCTCCTGACCAGTCAAGTCTCGGATTGAGAAGCGAGACGCAACACTCTATAGAGTACAGAGTGACAGTAAACTGTGTAGGCTTGTTAGTGAGTGAATATAAGGAGATTGTCAACAGGCTGAATTGAAAATATTTCTTTGCCGACGGGGATTAAAATCAATGCATTTTTCATTTTGGTGATTTCTGAACAGCAATAATATTTTTATCCATGTCTTGAGTTGGAAACTGGTCAGAATGAAATGAAGTGTTTTAAAATCTATTAAACTACAGTATCTATGGTGTGTGTGTGTGTGTATGTGTGGCACACATGCCTGGTGATGGATTGGCACAAAGCCAAAAAATATATACACTTCAGAAAAAGAAAAACTTTATTAAAAAATAAGTATTTTAATGTATTGCTATACATTATATATTGTTATATATAATAATAGTTTTAATATTATATAAATATAATATACTGTACATACTTTAATATACAGTACATCATCATATTTTTCTTTTGCAGAAGTGTGTATACATGTTTTTTGGCTGACTCTGTACTATTGACACTATATATATAAACTTATCATATGACCAAGTTTGACCTTAATGGCATTCCATAATTGCAGCGCGGTTATGCGGCTGTGTGTGATAATGGCACGTTTAAAGCAGATAATAAGATGACTGAGGAAATGTCACCAGGTGGAAAAGTTGGAAAAGGCTGAAAGTTTCATTATAAAAAGCTTTTAGGATAAAAGTTTGGATAAAACCAAAGTTGCTGCTAGAGCTGCCTCCCAGGGGAATTATTTTAACAAGAATACATTGAACATAAACTGTGAGAGTGATGGTTCAGGTGGCTAAGGCTCTTGGATGATAATTTTCAGATCCAGAGGATCCAGCAGGTTCAAGCGCCACCTTCAGTGGGTCGCCATTTAACTTTTACGTTTTGAGATAAGCTACTGTTTAAGATATTATAAAACTACATGATCTCTTTCCTCTAACCAGTTAGACATGCATTTCTTTATTCCAACATTGCATTTTTATAATACCAATCTGAGTATTTTAAAATTGTGCTTAATCATGATTAATCACAGGCTTTATGACTGTGATTTAGGATTTTCTAAAATTCATACTGGAAAAAAATAAGCTATTACTCAGTTAAGAACTTACTGTAGTGATTTTTAAACATGTTCAATGACAAGTTCCATTCATTTTTTTGTTCCCTGTAGCATTTCCAATCCCAGATCGCCAGTAATGCAATATGACTAGAAATATCAACCTAGCTATTTTTGGGATGTTCAGCACTATGCAATGTGACATCCCACTCTGGTGCCACACACTCAAGTCACACAAGCAGCTCCACTTTTTAAGGCAAAGAATCTCCTCAATCCTATAGATAGAACTTTTTTTTTATTTATTTTTTTACATGTAATACTGTAATATAAACAGATTAGCCAAAACATTAAAGCATAGATTATTCAGCCCAATATTGTGTAGGTTCCCATTATTCTGCTGGGGCAGCTCTGTCCCATTGGGTTACGACTCAACAAGACCTCTAAGGTGTGCTCTAGTCTCTGGCACCAGGACATTATCAGTGGATCCTTTGGGTGCTGTGGTTTGCGGGGTGGGGCCTCAGTGGATCGCACTTGCTTGTCCAGGGCATTCCATGGATGCCCGGTCGGATTGGGATATGGGGAATTTGGAGGCTAGAACTTGGAACTCTTTGAATGCTACACTCCATATGTGGCATACTATGATGCATTGGGTATAGTCATACCTTTCTTTCATTGACTTCTCTTAACAATTTGTGTTTTTGGCTTCATAAGATCAGACCGTCTAGGCTTTGGTACCAAAGTAATAAACGAGCCTTCGGTGTCCATGATCATGTTGGCAGTTTATTGGTATATAATTGCTAATCAATGATCGATATCAATCAATCTAAGCGTTGTGGCTTATCGATAAATCTAATCTAGGTTGCAAGCTAGGCTAGTTAGTTAGATGAAGCTAGTTTGGAAAAGAACTTGTAAAGAATGCTCTTACAGTTACTGTATCGGTATTGTGTTAATTAGCTAAAGCTAATTAAGGAGCAGCTAAAGTATTCACCTGTGACCCAAGGTGACCTGTTGAAGTAAAAAATATATATATATTAAATGCTTGTTTTGTGGTAGTTTTATTTTGAAATCATGATGTCATGGTACGTAGCATATACAGAGTACAGTAGGTGAATTGATCACCACATGGTTCTTCACCCATGTTGGGTTTTCTTTATTTTATGTAAGGAGTTTGTGGCTTATCCACATCGAGTTCAGTCTTGAAGGTGGATTTAAACAGGACGAGACCATTTAAATATGTTTTTGCTCATTTCTCTACATTACATTTTTGAAAACCCATTGAAAAATATATTTTACTCATACTGTAATGTGACTACTCTCGTTTACTGGATGATCAGCTTTGCGTCGCTGCGGCGACAAAGGTCATTTTGTCGTGATGCCGCAGTAAGCGCTGGCGTCGAATATTCCAGCCCTATGCTAACGAAGTCATCATAAGCGAGATGATTAATGTAGATTAACACTTCCCCCCTGTTGTATTATGTTAATTCCACCTTGGAGTGTGATTCAGAGTGTGTGTTTATTGTTGTACCCGCCTGAATTAGCATGCATTAGCTTTCCCCAGGTGATCTGCATATCTCTTCATTATCATAAACCATGAATGGTGCTGGAACACTTACAGACCACCGCTGTGTGCTGGAACGGCAAAACCAAAACTTCACTGCTCCACCGCTGACGCTAATGATGCAGCAGATCTGATCGTTAAACAGTTTAAAACATCGTTGTGTGTAACCGCTTGGTTTTAACTGACAAAATCTAATATCTAACATCAGTTCTGTTCAGGAAGAAAAAGAAAACGGTATTCAAAGAAAAATGTGAAAAATTTGTCAATTAAAAATTCTTCCATAGTGGTCCTTGAAGGAAATACTCGGGTAGATTCTCAGCAAGAGTTGAGGCTTAGACATGTGGATCGTCATGACAACGTTGAATTCGGGGGTCTGACTCCATTTCCCAGAGCGGGAAACCTCTGGCAACAAACATGACTACCATGGACATCAATTCCCAGATTACTGCTTACACACATCTGGAATCAATCATCACCACACTACAAGCACGTTCCCAAGACAGACATTTAACGAAGCATTCGTTCGTGACTGTTGACACATCCCACAGACCAAGCCTTTATGTCATGTTTGCTCACTCGCACTCCAAGAGTTTTGCCCTTCGTGTGTCTCATATCCTGATAATAGTCTCATCCTCTAAATACCTGTTTGTTCATCACCTGACTCTGATATTGTGCTTTAAATGTGCCAGTCATTACCTGACAAACCTATGCATGAAACATTTTATTAAGACATGAAGTAACCTACACGCAATCCTCACTGACTAACTGATCATGATCCTCCGCTCTCTCTCTCTCGCGTGCTCTCTTCCTCTTGTAAATTATTAAACACATGGTCAATGTGCTGAGTCTAATTCAAAAACTGAGCTTTCTGAATTCCTTAGCTAAACCTCTTATCTACATTTTTCAAGGACAAAAGTGGAAATTTGCACAGTAAAAAAAAAAAAAAAAAAAGGCAAATACATTTCACACCAGCCTGATATATTTGCACTGAGCAGGGGAACCCAGGGCACATCTATTAGTCTACAGTGATGACAAAAGACCTAATGCAAACTGTATTTTACAACCCAGCTTCCATGTTATTCACAATGTAGCTGACGTGATTTATTATTGATTTACACTGTTACATTTTTTTAAACATTTTCTTATTTGTACCGAAGGACTTAATGTTCAGGAGATGTTTTAGAGTTTAAAAGTTTTTTTTTTTTTTCAATGCAGCATTCAGCTTGGAGACATGCTGCTTAAAATACAATTTCTTTCATTCAAATGAGAGATTAAACAAGACTTGAACACTCACTCACTCATCGTCTATATCGCGTAATCCTGTATTCAGGGTCACGGGGTCCTGGAGCTTATACCAATAGACTTAAGGCACAAGTTAAGCCCTAACCTAACCTACATGTCTTTGGACTGTGGGAGGAAACCAGAGTACCCGGAGGAAACCCACCAAGCATGGGGAGAACATGCAAACCCCACGCACACAGAGATGGGAATCGAACCTGGCCGGGTGCTAACCACTACATCCTGAGCCACCAGTGCCCTTAAGATGTATGATACAGTATATGATAAGATGGGCTAAACTTGTTTCTCAGCATAGAAGCTCATTGTCAATTAAACATGAATAGATAAAGAAACAAATCCATAGAACCGATCACAGGGAACTCTGAGCACGAGGTGAGGTAAACCCTGAATGTGGTGCCAGCCCGTTACAGGGCACAAGCATGTACAGTACGCTCACACACACACACACCCAATCACATTCTACGGGCAATCTGGCAAGCCAATCAACGCACGTAGAGAACATGCGAATTCCATGCATACAGAGACGGGAATCGAACCTGGACCGTGGAGGTACATGGCCAGCCTTGAACACATGTTGGTAAAATCTGACATCTAAAAGCATAATAAAGGAAAGCGATAATGTGATCATTGAGTCGGACTGATAAAACTTAAGGTTTAATCCAGAGATAATGAGACAATTTTGAAAAACACATGGTTGCATAAAACTGCACACTAATTAAAAAAAAAGTCTTTTAAAAAAGAATTTTAACGCTTTAGAAATAGCAGACACCATGCTGTAGTTCGGGCCCTTTAATGCACCTTGAATATATACGTCGAGTACATGTTTCAGATGTTCAAGCAATATCACATGAGAGGGAGTGATGTACTACTGGAGAAACCACATGCTACATCCGGCAATAGAGTGTGATATTGCTTTTATACAACAGTTCCACAAACTCCATTTATTTACTTCACTTATCACGAGTTTATGTTTTGTTTGTTTGTTTATTACAAACAATAAATAAACAGTTATTTTGCTAGTGTACGTAATTAACCGGAGTGGAAGTAGTTTAAAATTCTATACTCACTATTTAGCCATAAGTTGAGGAGAATGAACCATGGAGGTGGTGGGCAGTTCTGTAAAGGTTTGAAGTTTCTATTTATATTTCCACTTATTCCGCTTTAGAATATACAGTAGGTTCTGGGGTTCTAGTGTTAAATGGCAATAGAGCTAATGCACTAAGGTGTACAATCCTTTGTCTCTCTCTTACACACATACATACACACCAAATAAAGTACTTGATCAGGGATTTGAGAGTGATCTGGAATTCAGCCTTGTGTTAAGAGACAGCTGTAGCATTGTAACACCGTAGCTAATGTTAGCCATGAACAAATCCGTGAGGTGAGTGATGAACCTGTCGGCATGTTGGCAGAAGCTCACACTCACGGTACATAGCGGTAATGAAAGATTGAAACACAACACAGACCTTCAGAGGCAATTCTGTACGACTTTGAAGCAATTATTATCAAGTCAAAGTGTTTTTTTTTTTTTTAAGATGAAATTTTATCAGATGTGTTTCCTTGCTGAAAGTGATTCTGTGCCTGGTCTTGAATGTGGGTTTCAGATGACGATTGCTCTCTCCTCAGTACTACCGGCCGTACAGGTACTTTCACCCATGCTGCGACCAACAGTTAGTGTAATTAACGGGTAGTATAAAACCAGAGATGCAGAGTGAAGCATGTAGTTAAACATTCCAGTGCTGTTACCATCCATTATCAGCACTGGTGGGAAGCCTCTCGTCCAATCAGAGTCAGAAATAACTGTTGTATAATGTACTATGCAGTTACTTACATCCCTGCCAACAGTCTCAGTCGCACTTGTCTCGACAAAGTACTAATTTGTAATGCTTTAGTGTAGAAGTATGCAGTATTGATCTGGCTTGCATCAGTGGGAGGTGTCATCACCTTGGTCCAGACACACAACGTCTGGGCTTTTAATTCTGCTCTGTAATTAGCCCACTGCTTCACACTGCAGCCCTGAGAATCCAGCTGCTGTTGTTCAGGGCTGAACCGACTCTGATAAATGACCTCAACCACTCTTCGACACATGCACATACTGTACAGTATACACACACACGCAAACACAGATACGTACACACTCGGAGCGTTGGCAGAAAAGCAAAAGAAAGCAGAGAAAAAGGAAGGGTGGAGGAAGAGCCGTGAGCCGTGGCTTATGTCAGAATCTAATAATAAAAGACAATGCAGAGGGACGGAGCGCAGGTGGTCTTGATGGGAAATTACAAAGCCTAAATGCACAGCGCGAGGGAGCTGGGTTATTGATAGAATCTCTCGCGGCTGTTTCCGAACCACTTTCTGCGAACCAGTTTCTTGCAGAGGCACGCCTGCCGAAGTGGCCCGTCCTGCTCCTCCAGCTGCCTGACATTTTCATGGTTTACTTCACACGGAAAGGCAGACAATCGCGATAAAGAGCCAAGCGTCATTTACATACAGCAGTCGGTGATGGCTGGCAGTTGGTTGAGATGCGCTCCATTGTTCGTTGAGTTTATAAACTGGTTTTGCATAACACACAATGACTGACGTGTGCTGTCTGCTCGCGCGTGGTTGTGCGTGGGCTCGTTCAGGCCTGTGCTTTTATTTTTCCATCCGCATCTGTGGATTTTGGCTAAAACTAGTGATTTAATGCGATTGTGATTACATCTCTTCAATACATTTTTTTTTCTTTCAACTGTTTCAACTGTTTTTGCATTTTTTAATCATTTTCAAATGTTTAAAACTGCTTAGATTTAGATTTTGTTAAAATTATAGCCCTAGTTTGGCGCTTGGCTTGGTACTGTAATTGAATTATCTTAGGATAAACTAGTACGAAAAAAAAAATAAGATCAGTGTCATTAAGAATCAGTAACCCTTTCATTTTCTGTCTGCCCCCCCCCCCCCCTATCAGTGCATCTCACCCATGCTTCAGGGATGCTGTATATGGGGCTTGGCATGTCACACGCTGGGTAAATATCAGTGTTTGTCGGCCATGCTTCATTTAATGAAGTCGAGCTGAAATGCAGGACTGATGGTCGGGGTTAGACAGGCGGCATGATGAGAGCTATGGGGCGAGAGTGATGGTGAGAGAGACAGAGAGAGAGTGGTGCATCGGAGAGACCAGGCCTGATCAGTGAATCCAGGATACAGAATCTGGCTATTAGCATAGAACATGGAACTTATTGGCAGAGAAATATGATCAATTTTACCACTAAATATGATAAGAATTTTATCACTAAATGACTCAGTGGGAGTACACATTATTGGAAAGAGGGGAGAGAAGCTGCCTGCCAAAACCCACTTTCAAAACCAGTCATTGTAGAACTTTCAGCAAGAAAACACATTTGATGATGTTATTTTATCTCATAAAAAAACACTTTCAAACATAATTGCTTCTACGTTGTTCCTCTGAATCATCTGTGTTGTGTTTTGACCTTTAATTACTGTTAGTTAAAATGAGCATAATTTCTCAGGTCACTGCTTTGTTCATGGCTAACATGGTTAGAGCTCTCTAACGCCTAAACAATGTGTTTGTGAAACAAGGGAATTTTCCATTTCATGCTATTTGGGATTCAACCCTGGAACAGTTAGTTAGTTAGTTAGTTAGTTACAGTAGTTGAGGCTATTGTAAAGTAGAATAAGTAAAGACATAAAGAAAAACTTTCAGATTTAGAAGACTGTCCAACACATTTAGCAGACACTCTCATCCAGAGCAACTTACATTATCTCATTATACATCTGAGCAGATGAGGTTTGAGGGCCGTACTCAAGGGCCCAACAGTGGTGGTTGTGGGGTTTGAACCTGGGACCTTCTGGCTAAATATCCTAAGTATCGACAAGAATTTAAAACTATTTTGGCCTCATGAATATTATAAAGGCGGAACGATATGAGGAACGTCACATGGTAAAAGGGAACATCATAATCAACCCAAACCTCCTGTCACTCTATGTCTCTATCTCTATTTTGTTACAGCGTTCCTCAAGCGGCAGTCATCCTAATCCCTTCACTCTAATCCCCGGCTGAGCACACACCTGTGTGTCCCAGATAAAGAACGATGTCGTCCTGCTGTTCGGCAATGCCGCGCTCACTTCCTTTCCCCAGTCTTCATGCAGCCACCCCCGCGCGCAACCACGCTTCCCAGGAGGTGAACATTTTGGGTTCAGTGTTATCCTGTCAGTCTCCAGCTGGTGGCGGGACAGTGAGGTGACGGGCTGCAATTACCCGGAGTAGGATGCTATCATTACCCGTGCCACAGAAAGGAACGTGAGTCATAATGAAAGAGGAGTGGAGGGGGGAAAAAAAAGATGGATGCAGAATCAGGCCAAATCTCTGTCCAGGCAGTTTGAGTAGTTAGGATGGAAATTGCTAAGGGGTATAGAGAATCGGTTAATTACTCTGTTGGCAGAAATACAGTTTTTGTTAAGTTTGGGCTCATAAAGTATGTGGCTGTGTGTGTCCTTGCACATGCTCCTGTGTATGTGTGTGTGAGCGTGTGTGTGTGTGTGGATGGTCAAGATTTGCAGTACGAAGCTGTGAGCATAATTGAGATTTTCACACTTCTATTCTACTCCTCCCTTTCGATTTGCACCCTCTCTCTCTCTCTTTCACTCGCTGTCTGTCTCTTAGTCAATCTGAAGATTTTTTTTTTTTCTTTTCAAAAATGAGCAATTTGCTCTGCCTGGTCCCAAATCAATTACTAACCCCTCAGGCCTTTCTTGGCTGCAGCAAGAAACAACTTTCTGGGAGGCGGAGTTTTAGGTCTGGCCTTAATCGAAACCAAGCTGTTCATCATGTCATTAATATGGACTTGCGAAAAAGGATTACAAGAAAAGTAAGAAAAATAACAAGAAGAAAAAGAAGAAGATGAAGGAAATGTATCCCCTCTGTCAGTTTAGTCTTTCCAGTTCACCTCCCACCATCCAGCTCTCCCCTTTCATACAACAGCTTGCAAACAGCGAGAGCAAAGACTAACACATGCTTTCTCCGAGAGACACCGATCCAACAAACGCACTCGGAGGAAACATGACACACTCGGAGGAAAGCACTATCCACCCTTTTCCACATGCATGAGATCCCTGATCGGACAGTGTCCGCAACATGCCATACAGTAGGGTGTGCCGTCCGTCCCAATTTTGCTTTTGTGCTAGAGCTATCCTCGTTCTCACCACACACTCATTATACACTATTCACCTTCATTCTGATGTGTTTAAACCTTGGTGAGACAGGCAGCATGATGGATGTGCAGTGCAGTGATTTTTATTTTATTTTTATCTATCATCTAAGATGAAAGCCTAGAAATGGCAGTGCGAAAATATCTGTGCTTGAGCCACCCCTGAGCTCTTCATAATAAATTTAATGATGTGGATTAAATTAAAGAAATGGGAACAAATGTTTTACTGCAAAGTGCGTAAAGATACAATTTTTTAAAAAATGATTTGTTTATGTACCGTAACAACCTTAGCAGCAACCTCGTTTCCCTTCTCGTCTGTTCCAACCGCTCAGCATTCAGCATCACCAGCATCACCAGCATCATCATCTGCGCCTGTTTCTCACTGGTTCATGTCGATGTTTTTTTTTATGCTTAAATATTTCATAGCTTAACAAACAAACAAACAAACAAACCAAAAAACATTCCTCTGAACTGGCTCATATACTGGGACTGGACTGAAAACATGAGGGAGCCTGGAGAACTATTCCTTAAGACTACATTAAAAGTCTGGCTCATTGTAAAAAAATCATAATAAAAAAAAAAAAGCAAAATATGAAGGATTTTGCATCAAATGGCTCGAGACTTTTGCACAGTACTGTATACTGTATGTCCACATATATACAGTACAGTAAAAAGGGAGAAACTAAAGAGAGGGAAAAAAGAGAAAGCGGGAATCCGATGCACATCTGTACACACAGATGTGTCAACCAAGCAGACGCACCACAAACACGGCACGGATTTCATCCTCGTGACAGACAAGAAGTTATCCTACGATAGAGAGAGAGAGAAAGGCATAGACGTGTAGAGACACGGAGATGAGCGTAGCTAAGTTTTTATGTAATTACTGCCAGGAAGAATGCAGAGTGATGGATGAGGAGAAGAGAAAAGCAGCAGTGGCATTCACACGCTTCGTTCTGCTGATTCGTAAACCAGGCAATGAAAAAAAATGTGAATATGCATCTTTTCTTTATTTCTGACTACGTCTCTCTCACACACTCTCTCCATCATAAATCTCACAAACAACAAACACCCACACAACCATATCCACCCACACACCCATACCCACCCACACACACACACACACACACACACACACACACACACCCAGCTCTCTGATCATACCCTCGGCTTCCACTCCGCACTCGGTATTACACACTAAATATTCATTTTCCTTCAGCATCTCATCTGCATGCTAATACTGACAACAAAGAGCAGATTAATATGCATCAATGACGGACCCTCTCTCATAAATCGTTTCAATTTCCTTATAACAATGAATGACATTTGGCACCTGCTGCTAACGCAATCACGCCTCCATCTCCAATCGTGAAATTAATCTCATATGAAATTAGTCTTTAGAGATTTAAACCACAAAGAGAATACGAGATAATCATCTGTGTCGTTGCGTTTGCAAAAAAGTACTTATTCATTTATTTATTATTCATCCGCTCCCTGTAGGGTATCGCTGCTGTTGTTTTTGTTGTTCTTGTTGTTCTTGTTTTTGTTTTTTGTTTTTTTATGGGCATACGTGTGCGTCAGTGTATACACAGACACAGCACATCTGGGTATTGAAACATTCAGAGACACTTTACTTGACCTTTCATCATAAGACAGATGAGTTCGTTCGAAGCACAATATGTCGGTTTTCATGGCAGCCAAAGTAACTGAGAGTTTACTGTACGTAACAGTTTCTATACTTCATGAAACCTTTTCTAACAGCCAAACAAACTTTCAAGCGATGTTACGCTAATATTGTACGGGATATTAACATCCTCCCAGTCAGTATTTATGAGATATCAGGCCTAAAACACTCCTTACTCATGTATTGATCCCTTTTACATCTCATTGTGGGAGCTGCTACACCGTGCGCCATGGTACGATCGTGCCCGTGTTACAGACTCTCTGTAAAACATTCCTGGTTTAGATTTTTTAGATAAAATGCATTACAAAAGAGTCATAAAATTGTCCCTTCACTGTATTGTTGATGTTTTTTTTATCGACAACATTAACAGCATGTGCCATTTCACACGGGCAAAATTCATAAACAACCTTTACAAAATTTAAATGAACAGTAGTATCCAAAGATCTCTGGTTACATTTATTTATTTATTTATTTATTTATTTATTTATTTTAAAGAATGTAGAAATAAAATGCCTGGCCCAAAAAAAAAAAGTCTCAATTTGACTTTTGAAAAGGGTCAAATTGTTGGGCTGCATCAAGCAAAGAAAACAACTAAGGATATTTGAAATGACTGGAAATGATTGGGTGAGAACCCCTTAATACATTATCCATAAACCTGGAAGGATAGCGCTGAACCATCACCTTAGTGGAGGGAAATGTGTTCGGAAATAAAATCATGAATGGAGATCACTTAAACACTTGGTAAAGTTGCATGGTAAAAAAAAAAAAAAAAAGATCTACAGTAAAAACCAGAGCTGTGTTTATTAGTGGAAGTAAGAGCATTTCCATAGACACACAGTGTGATGAAAACTGGGACTAAATTGGGACTAAACAATTGTGTGGCCAGAAGAAAATGACTGTTGAAAAGAGGCTTGAATTAACTAGGGAGCATAAAGATTCGACTTTCAACCAATGGGAAAAGGTCATGTGATCTGATGACTCAAGAGTGAGCCTATACCACAGTTTCAATTGTACTGAATGTAAAAAGGAAAGTGCATGAAGTGATGCATCCATCATGCGTAGCGCCTAACAAGCCTCTAGAGGCAGTGTTACAGTATAATCTAGGGTTGCTTCATTGGTCAGGTCCAGGTTCAGCAACATCATCAGGCAATAAAATGAAGTCAGCTGACGACCTGAATGTACTGAATGACCAGGGTGTCACATCAACAACGTTTTTCTTCCCTGATGGCACGGGTATACTCAAAATGTGAACGAGCGGTTCTGGGAGCATAAGGATTCATTTTCACGCATGAACTGACACCACACTGTGTCGAAGCTAAAGGTGAAATCTTTTGAAATTTTTTGGCCAAGCAGTGTAGTAAGGGTTGGTTTATCATTTGCAAATTTCACAAAAAGCAGTAGCTTGTCTCACATCGTCACTCGTCAAGGAGTAAAAATGAACTTTGATGAATTGCCGGCATGTAATATTAAAAATGCTGTCAATCATCTCCTAAGCTTTTTGGGAGCTCGTCCGATCATCACACAGGATCCTGGCGCCCGGGCCAAGCCCGCTCTCTGTTCACTCCCAGAGAAGCCGAGCTTCCAGATGCAATGCAATAAATGCACATTATCCAACAAATGTCTAGCGTTTGTTTACTGGAATCAAAGCATATTCCTGTTAAACCTGGGCTTCAATGGGTTTAAAACTGCTGCACATGCAATCATGAGAAGAAGAAAAAAAAACAGACTGTATACTGTACATGATAATAAGCTCTAACATTAAGCCACTGCTAACGATTGAGCCGTGAGCTGGAGCACATAACAGAGAGCTAAGAGACCTAGATATGTTCAGATATGTTAGAAGAGACCTAACATATCTGAATTTGACTACACTTTTTTGTGAAGTTTTAGAGGAGCCCAGGATTCCCTTGTAGTCTACGGCCGGCCGCCTCCGCCTCACTCGAAATGCACCGTGTTAGGAATTCTCAGCTCTACAGTATGTTGCGGAATTAAGCACCATGCACCACGACACCAGGTGGAGGAAGCAGATGTTTTGCTATCTGACACATCAACAGCTGTGCATTTTCCATCTGACTCCATTCGAAGCTCACACACTCACACACGGAGACATGTTTCATGGCACGAGACCAAGTTAATATCAAAGACAGTGTGGATCGCGCCATTCCGTAGCACCCGAAGCGGTGCCGCATGCCTGTAGGACGCTTGTAGCTACACAAATCTTTTCTGTGAATGGACATTCTGGTGTGTGTATGTGTATGTGCTTAGTATGAACATTTCATTTCCCTGTGGGACAGAAATGACTTCGGATACGATTTCTGCTTCGTCTCTTCAATACATAGTGTGGTTTAACTTCCTACAATCTAGCGCTAGATTCTTTTTGCTTTACCAACCCTTTCTTTCCACTCTTGCCTACTATACTCTCTCGGGTTTCTTTTTTATTTCTTCTCCTTTCTACACACACACACACACACACACAGATTGCTGCAGCAAGTTAGGCGAGCCAAGTACCTCCCTTTTACCTCACTGCAACCCCTCCTTTCCTCTATTTCCCTTGGTCTTTCTCTCTTAGCCATCAGGAGATATTGATTTTGGAGCCTAGTGTCCTTTTTTTAGCACCGTAACCAGCAAGCAGATAAGAGCAATGGGCTAAAGAGGCGAAATGGAAAGCAGCAGGGGGGCTTTCTCAAGGACTGAACAAGGACTCATTGTGCAAATGTCACATTTTCCACGCAGGTTTCAACGAGTTAGGCTAAAACATCATCCTTTTATGAAATAAAAAATAAAATACAAATAAAAACCATGAATATTTCGATTTCTTTCACGCTCCTACAGTATGTCAAGTCCATTATCCTTCATCCCTCCATCTGAAAGGATTGGCAAACATAATCATATAATGGGTCCTGCCAGAAAGCCGCACAGGACAGGGTGCTGGTACAATGTATGTACGTGACATGATCACAAAATAACCAAGTGAAGCTCAGCACTCAGCATTACACAGGCTGTATGCTGACATTCATGTTCAGAACAGACATCAGAATGTGGAAATAAATGTCAGCTTTGAGTGTGCCGTGGTTGTCGGTGCCAGACGGGCTGATCTGAGTTTTTTTTTTTTGTTTTTTGTTTTTTTCCAGAAACTGTTGATCTCCGGGGATTTTCACACACAACACTCTCGTCTCAAAAATTTACACAGAATGGTGTGAGAAAAACAATCCAGAGAGCAGCACTCCTGTGAGCCCGAGTTAATAAGAGAGGGCAGAAGAGAACGGCCAGACTGGTCAGAGCCGAGAGGAACCAACTCGGCAACAACTTTTATACTGTAATTGCAAAACTTTTACTGTACACTGTAATTACAAAGATTGTTAAAGATCATTTAAAACAATACAAAATATCAGTTTATAGTATCATTAGCCCCATCTAATAGTTTCAGTTTCTTTATAATAAGCTGCAGGTGTAACTGTAATTCTGGTAAAAAGTCTATAAATCTATTTTGCTTCGGCATTCTCTTCTCAAAAGCCTGTCAATCAAATCAATTTAGTTCATTCACTGCAATAGCCCTGGAAATTGAATTTACCGATCACATGACAGAAAGAAGTTACGCGTTTGGCTCTTTATGGCTGTTCCAAGCTTCTGAACAAGCATCCAAATGAAAAGTTTTGCTATGAAACAACCTTGCGTGGAAATAATGGGTGAAAGTTTAAAATGGAGTTTATTGTTTTTGCCGTCAAGCTGTTCATACCCACTGTACTGTACTGTGCAAAAGTCTTAGGCGCCATATTATCTGTAGTACACATTTTGTTATAGAAGTTTGTTACTGTATGTCTGCATTATTATGTACAAGACCATTCCCTACAAAGATTCACTCAAATGAATGAATGAATGCCATTACAAGAGAATATTTGCATGCCTGTAAAGAAAGCGACATATTACATGACAAACCAGTTTTCAGATGGGGAAAAAAAAGAATCAATAATGTCGACTCCTGGGTTTTGCATGAAAATAGAAAGGAGCGAGTGTGACGAAGTTACTCATATTCTCCAGCATGCTCAGTAAAACCTAAAAGCAGTTTTTATTTAGAATACTGCACACATCTGTATCGAACACTACCGCTTATGTTCAAGCAAAGAGTTTCCATAACAAATATTAACCGATTATTGTTTATGTTATTACTTAGTGCTTTTTATAGAAGTTTCTTTTACTTTAGAAATGTTTTCAAAAGCATCATTGCATATGACTTTTGTTTGGATGTTCCCAAGACTTTTGCAAAGTACTGAAAATAAAACAGCTGTTAGGTTTTACTGAGCATGCTGGAGAATATGAGTTCTTTTGGTAACTTCGTCACACTCGCTCCTTTCTATTTTCATGCAAAACCCAGGAGTCGACATTATTGATTTTTGATCTGAAAACTGGTCTGTCATGTAATATGTCGCTTTCTTTACAGGCATGCAAATATTCTTCTGTAATGTTATTTATTCATTAATTTTAGTGTATCTTTGTAGGGAATGGTCTTGTACATAATAATGCAGACATAATAAACTTATATAACAAAATTTGTACTACAGATAATATGGCGCCTAAGACTTTTGCACAGTACTATATGTGCTGATTCTAGCTCCCCGTGTTGAGATAATGAACTTACAAAGTCATATGGATGAAAGACACAACATCATGACATTGCTGTAGATCAGGGATCTTCAACTCCAGCCCTGGAGGACCAGAGTCCAGCACAGTTTCTAATTCACCAGCATCTAAAACACATGGAGTTCTGGACCTAGGAGTTCACAGATTAGTTGAATGAGCTGTGTTTGAGCAGAAGAATCAGCAAGTTGTGCTGGACCCTGGACCTCCAGGACTGGAGCTTGCTCATCAGGGACAATCTTATCATTTTGATTCATACACATTGAATACAGACTTACTTCTTTTTATTGTGGAAAGCTGCTTTGAGACAATGTCAATTGTTAAAAGCGCTATATAAATAAATTGACTTGACTTGACTTGACTTGGAGCTGAAGTGTCCTCACAGTGTTTTACGTTAAAGCACCATGGGTATACATTTTCACTCGCATCGACAAAGGTCACATCAAAGGTCATATCTCCATCATCCTAGAAACATATGGCCCAAAAAAAGCCTACACACATCCCAAGCACACACCTCAGTTATTAATGTGGACAGGTGCCCTCTGGCTTATGTAATACTATGAGGAGATTATAGCAGCGATGCCTTAGAAATCTGACTCATTCACTAGCTATCGAATGTCAAGCTTCTAAGAGGGAGCGAGAGAGATGAAAAGCGCTAAATCTTGATCAAAATGGATTATATCACCACTACCTACACTGCGAGATCAAGCTGCAGTTCTGCACTACAATAAAGAGTTCGCAACACATCGGCGCCCACGTTCAGCAGAAACGTTCACGCGCCGATCAAGCCGGCCTACGCGGCCCGAAGCTGGGAGCACAAATCAATCCGCTAACCAGTACACGCGTTTCTCCCTGAGACACGGAGAGCCCTAGCGGATAAATCATAACCTCGCGTAACCTCCGTCTCCTCAGACGAGAACAGCAGCCGCTGTGTGTATAAACCCTTCCACATCCCATGATTTATTTATTTATTTATTTATTTATTTATGTTCACTTTTTTATCTCCCTGTTTGAAGATATTAATTACTTTCTGTAGTTTGAGGGGGGGAAATGGTGATAAATATTTGAGCATAATTCCTCGATAACAGTTATGTGACTATAATTAATCAGTTTGTTTACCAACGTTTAATAGGCAGATCCACTTTATCTTCACGTAATCTGTCCTGCTGAGAGTCTGTGACTCAACATTCGTATTAAATCCGACGTATTAAACCCGAAGACGGAGAAAGCAGGCAGTTTTAGTCAGCAGGAAGTCTAAACTCTGTGACAAATAAGTTTCTGAAAAAAATTTATAATTGCGGCAATAATGCGGCTTACATGGAACTATTAACAATGTACTGTAGAATTTTTAAAAATGAAACGCACGCATACACACGCGCGCACACACACACACACACACACACACACACTACAAGTCCAGGCTGGGCATTAGGGCTATCTGAAAGTGAGACCATGGCCTAGAGGGGGGTGTGTCTGAGTATCATACCATCTTGCCATCTGTCTCTCACTCAAGCCTCACAGTCGTCATGTGACACACACACACACACACACACACACACACAAAGAAAAAGATGAACCAGTTTAGTCCTGCCTATAAGAAAGGCCTCGTAAATTAACAAAATAATTGAATTCTCTCTCTCTCTTCCTCTGTGTGTGTTCAATTCTGACAGACAACCCTGCTGTGCTCTGGCTTTATTGGTTATTTCACTTTTCCTCCATGTATCCTTTCATCCTTTCATCCATCCAACCATCCATTTACCCATCCATCCATCCATCCATCCATTCATCCATCCATCCATCTTTTCATCCATCCATCCATATATCCGTGTGTGTGTTTTGGTAATGAATGCACATGACCCTCTTCTGTCCCTCTACAGTGCTCCTCAGCACCACCACCATCACATTGTTCAGACTCACACCCTCACCCTTCCTCCACCTCTTAACTGCAATCATTTCCTAACAGCACTATTTCTCTTTCTTGCTTTTCCTTTCCTCACTCCTTCACCTCATTCCCCTCATTATCATCAATGAGCAGCGGGCAAAATCAGACATGTCGGTCACACAAATGGATGAGGTCAGGAGGGAGAGCTACAACTCACACACTCCAAGACTGACCCAGATTCTTCAGAATAAAGAAAATCATTCTCTCTCTCTCTCTCTCTCTCTCTTTCTCTTTCCTATCTTTCTTAAACACACACGCATACACACACACACACACATTATACTTTCCTGATCCTTCCATTAGACCCCTAAGATCTACAGAGCGAGCACGACTGCGTTTTCTACAGTGTGAGTAGAACAGGAAAAACAAGCAAGATGAAGATGAAGTAGTCTCGGTAAACGTGTAGTGCGTTTCTGGACCCTGTCATTCAGCCTCAATGGTTCTGAGAAGATCAAATAATCATTTCCTTAATTATGATCACAGCTGTGTCATGTGCCATCTGTGGCTCTGAGGTCGATACAGAACCTAGTTAGTTAAATTAATCATGTCACTGAGGCCACTAATAAATGTCATATACTGTGCAGTCGCAAAATAATACAAACCAGTCAGGAGGCATGCAAACATCTTATAACCTTTATGACTTGTACATGGAGGTCTGCAAACATTAAACAAGTCAACATAGATAGATAGCAAAGTCTACAATCGACGGTTACAAGAAAAAGGTACTAAAGATTTAGCGAAGTGTTCACTTTGTGTTTCATACAAAAAATACAAAATCCTATAAGGTTCAGACTCAGAAAAATGTTTGACAGCAAAATTAGAGTTTTTAAAAAAAAATTTAAAAAATTTTGTTTTCAAACAAAAACTTGATAGAGAACATTTTGTGAATTATTTCTATGACTCACAAGGTACCGCGTACTCGGTTCTCTTCCCACAGTCTAATAACATTTAATTGGTGTTCCTAAAATTGCCCGTAGTGTGTGCCCTTTGATGGTGTACCCCGCCTCTTGCCCCAAGCTTCAAGGGATAGGCTCCAGGCCCTATGAGTGAGTATTGAGTGGTGGCTCAGTGGTAGGTGTTTTGTCTGCCATGCAGAAGGCCTGGGTTTGATCCCCAGCCACTGGATTAAGTGCCGGTCCCAAGTCCAGATAAAATGGGAGGGTTGCTGTGGCGACCCCTTGCTGGGAGCAGCCAAAAGACTGAAAAACAACAACTAGATATGTACTTGAGACATTTCTGATTGACACCTCCCAGGCGAATAGCTGCACCACAAGCAAAGATATGACAAGCGAATTAAGTAGCCTTCTGCTAGTTTAGTATAGTAATTGAAAAAGAAAAGTATAAGGTGTAATTCACTGTAAATGTAATTTCGACATTTTATTAACGTGTTATTTCAACCCTTTTCAATGTGACTTGAACTTGACCTTATTGTAATCTTATCAATATGGTGAGATTTTTCATGGATCCTTAAAAGAATAAATAATAACATGATTGCATTCACTACTCACATCCACGAGCATTCACAAGTCACACTTGTATGTCAAAGCAATTTCTGCATAAGAAATAATGGAAACTCCTATGATTCGTTCCACAACTCAAAAATATTTTTTTATATAAAAATAATTATTACAAAATATAAAAGTAAAAATAAAACAAAAATTAACCTGCACTTTACCTTTAAAAAGAATCGTAGCTGTAGTGATTGAGACGGGGGGCTATTGTGTAAGATGACTTTCACACACACACACACACATACTCACATGGACACACATATACACACACCAGTTTGCCGACAGAAACTCTTACTCTCACAAGCATACACATGTACACACCAAAATTTTAAAAATGCTTTACGTGCACACACACACATGTTGTTAAAGTAAACAGTACATGTGTGCATGAATGTTGACCTTACGCGTGACGCCGTGCACTGAGACCAAGCATGGAAGACGATTACCCTCAATACTGCTCTTTTACCCAGTTAAAATTTATTTCAAATTTTTGTTCATCTTGCAAAACACAGACCAAGGTACAGTACTCACAATCCAAGGTTGTACTGTATATATATATAGACGGGGGACACTCTGGGCTGGGTGCCAATCCATGACAGGGCACACAAGCACACACACACCTACACACACACACTCATTCTCACACTACAAGTAATTTGCTTTCGAAATCTTGAATGAATCTTAAATCAATTACAGACATTTTAAACAACATGTATTAAGCTAAAATGTTGCACGAGGTGGGGTAAACCCTGGATGTGCTAATCCACCAAAGGGCACACAAAAACACACTCACACACTACAGGGAATTTAGAAATGCCAATTAGCCTACTCAGCATGTCTTTGGGTTTTTGGAGGAAACCGGAGTACCCCGAGCAAACCCACTAGTCACAGGGAGAACAAGTAAACTCACCACACACAGACCTGAAGGCAGCCTGGGGGTGCGAGGCCACAGCGCTAAACACTATGCCACCACCATGCTTATTCATCCAAAGCTCATGTGCTTTTGGATCGGTGTTAAACTTGGCACTATGATTACATCACTGCTTAATAGATTTACTTACAGAAACCTACAATCAGGATATTGTGGCGTGTGTTGAATGTAAATTGCGAGGCTTTGTTCTGTCATTATAATGACCGGCTTGTTCAGTCTTTCTTCTTCTCTCCTAGCGAACTCTCGGTGCATACACAGTGTAGGTGACGTAAACCACAGCAACGTGCTTTCAAGAGAATTCAAAAGCATCCATCATCATGCCTTCGCTGAAGAGCTTGTGTTTATCCACTTTTAACTCTTTAGATTCCCATATTTGTATCGTCCATTATTAGTAGTACTGTACTATTACTAAAAGTTATAAGGCAAGTAGAGGCGTTGTTTTGTTTTGTTTGTGTGTGTTTCACAGACAGCGGCTACGCAGCCGTTATTAGGTATGAGAGTAAAGTCATTCCCCCCCATCATAATCCATAATTTGTTCCTGTGGTAAACAGATGAAATAGACGAGAGGAGAGGAGTAGCGATGGAGGGATATAAAGAGAGAGTGAGAGAGAGAAAAACGGTGAGAAAGAAAGAGAAGGAGAAAAACTAAACAAGTGCAACCCCATGACCTGTTAATAGCAGAGATAAAAATAGGAATGTGCTTCCATTAGTAATGGGATCAAACCTATACACACATGCATGTGCAGACACGTGCACATACACACACATACACACGCACACGGGAACACTCATCCAACATTACATGACACATGGGGACGTGTGTACTGTATGTGTGTCTGAGAGAGAGAGAGAGAGAGAGAGAGAGAGAGAGAGAGAGAGAGAGAGAGAGAGACTCATCATTCTGACATTAACTAGACAGAAGCTGCAGTGAACTCGTACGTGATACGCCTGACAATAAAAGCAGCTTCAGCTCATGTTCTCTCGCTCTCTCTCTCTCTCTTATGAACACACACACACACACACACACACACCTAAACCACTAAATGGTTTCTGTCTCACCTCTGCTCATCTTACTGCTCTTATGCTTCTCAGCATCGCTCATCCCTGTTCGCTTTCCTGCCCCGACTTTCCCCTCCTCTTCCTCTCTCTTCCTCCCTCTCTCTCACATTCTCTCTGCTCCTTTCCCTTTTCTTGCTCTTCCTCTCTGTTTCCCTTCTTTTTTCCTCTCTCTTTCATTCAGTGCCTGCTTCCCTCCTCATACTCCCTCTGCATCCCTCTCTCTCTCTCACTCTTTCTCTCCCTCTCTCTTTTGCTTTTGCCTTTTTTCCACTGGTGTGTGTTCTGATGAGAAGTGACTGACGGTCACACAGAAGAATTCTATTAACTCTCTCTCTCTCTCTCTCTCTCTCTCTCTTACCCTATCACACACACACACACACACACACCCACACACACACACGCATAAACAACCTTACGGCAACACTTTAGAGAGTGCACATAGAATAAGATTAGCTATTTGGGAATACACACACACACACACACACACACACACACACACACACACACACACACACACACTTGCTCAGTCGAATACACACTACCTGAAAGTCTAATTCCCTGCCTCCTGTTGGAAAAAACAACAACAACAACAAAAAAAAAAAAAACAGAGTGTGATTCTCATTATGATAAAAACTAAAGTGCGCACACAGGAAGCCTCTGAGGGTTTGTGGTAGAATAGATGAAACAAAATACAAGTAACTGCGCACACACACCCACACACACACTCTAATGTAATGTTATGTAACGACATGTAATGTTATATTTTATGTCGTATTTTTTTCTTATGAGTGTCCTTCAGGTGCATCACTACTGTACACACCAAACGTGTGCAGTCCACTATTTCTGATTCGTCTCCATAAAGCCACAAACATCAGACTGTGCGTTTGCGTACAGGAATGATTTGCAGACTGTGCATACACAAAGTGGCCAGAAAAGCTGACAATCAATACTGCAGTGTGAATGTTTAACTTGGGACTTTCTAGATCGATACAGCGCTCCAAACAACAACTAAATATACTGTTCTGCTAAGAGCGAGAGAGAACGTGTGTGTGTGTGTGTGTGTGTGTGTGTGTGTGAGTGAGAGAGAGAGAAGAGAGAGAGAGAGAGAGAGAGAGAGAGAGAGAGAGAGAGAGATTTTGCTTTAAAATACAGTACACATACACACATAACCGATATTCTATTTTTTTTTCCCTTTTGGAACGTTAATAGCCCTCTAATGGCGCCCCATCCCTGAAGAGATGACTTGTCCTTACTTCACTACAACATATTTCATCATCTCATGCCAGACCTGTCTGTGAGTGTAAGCGCACTGCATTCTGCACTAGTGATTTACGAGTTAACCCACACAATCACATCGTCGTAACTCCTCCCCAGCCTCGTGTCTGTATCTGTCCACGTCTTTGTGTCTTCACCCCTGAGAGTTAGTTAAATGCTCAGACTCAGTTCTCGGCTGTAAGGATGCCCTCAGGCGAAGAAAACACACAGCATGGGTTTGCACTTACCTCCAGCAAGCACTCTTCCTTCCCACAGAGTTCATGAAAGCACAAACAATACCCTGGATGGGAAAAGGATACATGCGGACTCCTCCGGAACGAGACCCGATCGCCAGAATCTTCTGCACGGGGTCGAACGCTATCGCCGTGGGCTGGTACGGGAAGCCGTGACGGACGGTCTGTGGACAGAGCAGAGGAACACGTTAAGTTTAAACTCATGAAGGCAAACCCCGGGCAAGACGTTAGAAGTGATTTCCTGATTATTCAATGTGAAAGACGGTCCATGCTGTGTATCATAGTAAGGTTGTGTGTGCATTGTTAGTCACAGTCAAAACTACTCTAGTTGTTCTCACTCCTTCTGTGTCCAGCTGCAACCCTGTCTCTGAACTGACCCTCAATCATCCGACTTCTCTGTCTAAGGAGCTCAGACTACACCGCATGCTCTTTGTCTGCTGATCCGTTACTGTGACACACTGCTGCGTACCGTACGTCCCCGGGATACTCGCCAGCTTTCAGAACCACTAGCATAAGCACATAGCTAGAGATTTGGTCTTTTTGAAACTTGCTCTCGAAAAAAAACACATTCTCCTGAAAGCCTTTTTTGGGAGGGGAGGAGTTTTCCTTTTGGCTTTTGGGAGAGCAGTGTAGTCTTTGTGATACATAAAAGCTCAAGGATGTCCGATAGACCCGCTTAATAATGTGCAAGGATGCGTGTTAATATGGGGTGGCACAACGCAGCCTGTGCTTTTGCTGTCATACGAGGTATCAGATGTCCCGTCACCAACAAGCTGTTGAACTGTTTTGTCGACTGTCATTTCCCAGCTCGACAGGCGCTACGTTTTCTATTTGTGAGGTTAATGTATCATGGCATACTTTGACATGAAAAAAAGCAAACTGCACTATATACGAACATGCATTACAAAGCCAGCATGCATAATTTGATGATAAATGTTAATACTTTTTAAGCCTTTTTTCTTGAGATGTTCTGTTTATGAAGGTTATTTGTCTTTTAGCAGGTTTTAGATGCTTTCTTCTTCAAGCAGAATTCCCAATGTTAAATTAACACCCAGAGTACAGAGGTTCAAAGTGTTGAATCAACGCTGGAGATTTTACTGTTTCAATTAGTTTGGGAGATATTGTACATGGAGATATCTTTAGAATTCCGCTCCTTCCATCTTTGTAATATAACGCTCTCATTCACACCGTGATTTATCCTCACTCTCGTCGCAGAATTTATTTGAATCATTTCTTTTACAGTACATCATTTTTTACACATCTCCTTTGCTTTTCGATAGACTTTGTCCATCTATCAACAAGCTTCCGTATTCCCTCATTAAAAAATGTTTTAGTCTGAGCTGCGAGTCACGAATGCACCGCTGTCTTCATTTCTTCATCAGAAGTGCATCTTTGTCCTCCTAGGCATGTCTCCAGATGAAAACCATAGAAAGGATCAAATGATTTTTTTTTT
>JAAGKR010001738.1:56092-71092 GCA_011419295.1 Clarias macrocephalus
GCAACCCTGTCTCTGAACTGACCCTCAATCATCCGACTTCTCTGTCTAAGGAGCTCAGACTACACCGCATGCTCTTTGTCTGCTGATCCGTTACTGTGGCACACTGCTGCGTACTTTACGTCTCCGGGATACTCGCCAGCTTTCAGAACCACTAGCATAAGCACATAGCTAGAGATTTGGTCTTTTTGAAACTTGCTCTCGAAAAAAAACACATTCTCCTGAAAGCCTTTTTTGGGAGGGGAGGAGTTTTCCTTTTGGCTTTTGGGAGAGCAGTGTAGTCTTTGTGATACATAAAAGCTCAAGGATGTCCGATAGACCCGCTTAATAATGTGCAAGGATGCGTGTTCTGTTTATGTAGGTTATTTGTCTTTTAGCAGGTTTTAGATGCTTTCTTCTTCAAGGAGAATTCCCAGTGTTAAATTAACACCCAGAGTACAGAGGTTCAAAGTGTTGAATCAACGCTGGAGATTTTACTGTTTCAATTAGTTTGGGAGATATTGTACATGGAGATATCTTTAGAATTCCGCTCCTTCCATCTTTGTAATATAACGCTCTCATTCACACCGTGATTTATCCTCACTCTCGTCGCAGAATTTATTTGAATCATTTCTTTTACAGTACATCATTTTTTACACATCTCCTTTGCTTTTCGATAGACTTTGTCCATCTATCAACAAGCTTCCGTATTCCCTCATTAAAAAATGTTTTAGTCTGAGCTGCGAGTCACGAATGCACCGCTGTCTTCATTTCTTCATCAGAAGTGCATCTTTGTCCTCCTAGGCATGTCTCCAGATGAAAACCATAGAAAGGATCAAATGATTTTTTTTTTCAATTGCATGTTTAAATGTACAGTACAGACCAAAAGTTTGGACACACCTTCTCATTTAAATAGTTTTCTTTATTGTGTTCTTTAGCCCAAACGCGTCTCTTCTGCTTGTTGCCTGTCCTTAGCAGTGGTTTCCTAGCAGATCTTCTACCATGAAGGCCTGATTCACACAGTCTCCTCTTAACAGTTGTTCTAGAGACGTGTCTGCTGCTAGAACTCTGTGTGGCATTGACCTGCTCTCTGATCTGAGCTGCTGTTAACCTGTGATTTCTGAGGCTGGTGACTTGGATGAACTTATCCTCCACAGCAGAGGTGACTCTTGGTCTTCCTTTCCTGGGCCGGTCCGCATGTGAGCCAGTTTCTTTGTAGCGCTTGATGGTTTTTGTGACGGCACTTGGGGACACTTTCAAAGTTTTCCCAATTTTTCGGACTGACTGACCTTCATTTCTTAAAGTAATGATGGCCACTCGTTTTTTTCTTCACTTAGCTGCTTTTTTCTTGCCATAATACAAATTCAAACTCTTTGAATGAGAACGTGTGTCCAAACTTTTGGTCTGTACTGTAATTTAAATGTTTTGATGACTCCAAGTTGATTAAACTAAGCTTATATTTTGTTAGAAACTGTTCTTAAAAATATGACATATTTCGCAATCATATTTCGACCTCCCTCCCCCCTCCCAAAGAAAAAAACAAAAAAAACTTGAACACATCTCTTGAAATTTTTTTACAATTTGACCACTGCTCGTAGGGCTGCTTTTCCAAACAGGTGAAAGATTGATGGAGTGAAATCAGGACTATAGGGAGGATGCTTTAACACCTCAAAACTAATTTTTTGCATAGCGTCGACAGTGTGGGCAAAAGTGTGAAGACATGCATCTGTAATGACATAAGTCTTACAAGGGGCCGAACCGCGCAAAAATACTTCAGCTAGACATGCGGTTGCAGGCAACTCCGCCACAAGGCAATCAGCCTGGACTAGCACCAGTAAGGTATCAGGGCCAAAGCCAAGACAAAGAAAAGACAAAGAGCGCTCAAGAGAGAAAGGCAGAGACCCAGCCTCTGTCTCCCTAAGACACTGGTGAGAGACAGCAATATACATCAGTTTAGCATACGCTTTCAGGTTGAGTATAAAAGTATAAAAAATAACACAAAAATTCTCTATAAATCCTTGGTAAGGGCATAGGCCCCAAGTGGATCATAAGTTTTTTTTTTTTAAGTTTCCAGAGCCCCATCCGTGCACACAGCGGAGCTCTGTTTATTTGTGTTTTCAGTTTTCTTTTGTTTCGTATTTCTTTTTTTGTTCACTAATTGATAATCTCACGCTATCTCCAAATGGGAGGGTCTTCCTGTGCGTGTCATAAGCACTCTCACAAACTCCTATTTCGTTGACCCACAGAAGCCCAGCGTTAGGGCTCTTATAAATAGTACATCTCCTGGTGCAGCTCTCCAACCTGCACCACGTAAAAGCATCGTCATGCGAGATCACAACGCCCTTGGAAAGCAGTCCTCTGTGTTTGATCCAAAGTTTAGGCTTCAGCTCTTCAATAAGCCTCTCACTGTAATGAGCACTGTTGATTGTTAAACCTTTTTTCCTGATAATGTTCCAGTACTGGCCCCTTGAGAATCCTAGAAAACTGTAAGCATAATTTTTTCAGCTGATGGATGACTTTTGAACTTTTTCTTGCTCAGCAATTTTTCCGTTCCATACGCTGCCATTTTTCTCTCAAAATCCATGTTTCATCACTAATAATCAGTCTCTTTAAGAAACTTTTATCTTCCTTAGAGTATTGGACAAAACTTCTGTTTATGTTGTTCTGTGAGTTGTTTCGACACCAGGTACACCTTTGGACCAAAAAAACTAACCATTGCATGCTGCTCTTCTTCTGTGCAAATCACAAGGAGGGCATTCATTTTTGCTCTCACCGCAGTTACAAATGAACTGATGTACCATGTTTACACCTGCACAGCAATGACTGGAGAAACAACACTTTCTGTTCCAGGCTACAGAGCAAAGGAACATGTTAAGTTTACACACAGTAGCCTGGAACAGAAAGTCTTGATAAGACAGTGCAGGCAAAAGAAGTTTTAATATAACTGGAGTGCAGATAATTTTTGACTCACCCTCCTAGAAGAGCTATCATGATAAACCCATATATGAAGCTCTCCACTGATTGTCAAAACAGTGAATGACTGTCTTCTCCAGACTATGTGAAAACACCAGAGATGGTGACCCTAAATGGTGATCTAGTTTTAGGGCCTAGTTGACCCTAAAACTAGAAAATCAGTCATAAATCTTCCCATCTATTAATGTCACTGACTTGTGTTGGTTATAATAATTTATTGGCATCACAAACACACACACACACACACACACACACACACACACACACACACACACACACACACACACACACACACACAAACACACACACACAATCTTTTAGAATGCTCAAGGTTGTATGTCCTGTACATATTTGAGAACGCAGTGGTGTTTATGGAGTGGCACTCGAGGATCTGTTTGATCGAGGCTGTGAAGGAATCATCACAATATGCCCACTACAAAAAAAAACAGACTACACTAATGCACAAAAAAGAACTGTTTTTTCTTTCCTTTTCACCACCTGCTTTCATGTAGTTTAAATAGTGAATGCATAAAATAATACTTTGTAACCAAGATATTTTTAGACTATCTCACGAGACCAAAAACATTTTAAACCACAACAGCTCTACATCATATTCATGTAAATTGTTTATTAATCAGGATTTTAAGGGGGCCCAGCATCCAATGCGTTTCCAAGTATACTTCTAAAAAAGAGTATTTTTCTCTCTAATACAAATAAACCATTAAATTGCAAAACATTAAGCTCAGTGTTGTGTAGGTTCTCCTAGTGCTGCCAGGGCAGCTCTGGCCCCCCAAGGCATGACGCCACAAGACCTCTGGGCACCAGGACATTAGCAGAGGATCCTTTGGGTAATGTGGGTTGCAGCATAGGGCCTTCATGGATCAGACTTGTTTGTCCGTTGCATTCCATGGATCATTGGTCAGATTGAGATCTGGGGAATTTGGATGCCGGGTCAACAACCGTGAGGTCTATTTTTAAAGTGCTTTTAACAACAGTCATTGTCACAGAGCAGCTTTACACTATTTAAAATTATGAAAATAAATTTGAAAAATCTAAAGATAAATGAGCAAGCTGGGGTTGATGGTGGCAAGGAAAAACGTGAGAGGTACCAGCCTCAACAGGGAACCCAAGAGGTACCAGACTCAACAGGGAACCCAAATCAAAGATACATAAATCAACTTTTAGCTTCATAACACACATGTCTGTGTGCTATGAGACTAAAAGTTCAATATAATGGAAAAAGTGATTAAGTTGATAAAGTCCTCTTTTCTTGTTAGAGACTGCATTTCACAAGCCATTATGGAAACTGCCCACATCAGCCAAGTCCACGAAAAGATTCCTTTCTAAATTTCCTTTCTATTCCTTTCTACCTTACTGGTCAGCACTTACTTTTTTCACCAATTTGTGTTACATTGGCTTTTCTGTGAGATCAGACCAGATGGGCTGGCCTTTAGTACCCACAGGCATAGTTGAGCCTTGTGTGCCCATGATCCTGTCACCAGTTCACTGCTATATAATTATATATTAATAATCAATGTTATTCAATTCACCTGGTAGTGGTATTACGGTTGTGGCAGATTTTTAGGCTAAGAAACAAAAAGAAAACAAAAGGTCTAAAAAATTTAAAAAATTAAAAAACTGAATCAAAATAAAAAATATATATTTGTTATACCTTAATAATTAATTCTATGTAATCTTATTGGTTGAAAATATGCAAAAATGACTGATAAAAAAAACAAAAGGTTTCATTTGCTCCATTAATGTGGATGTATAAAGAGCATCTTCATGAGGACTTTGTTTTTAAGGATGATTTAATGTGAATAACAGACCATATAGTATGCTTGCACTAAAACCATAATAAAATGCACACCCATGTACTCAGGCTTCCTTTTCCCATTACTAGCTTGCAGTCCCTCACATTAAAAGTGGGCAATTAGTACTGCTCACCTGGACAGAAAGAATGGGTAAAAACTATCAAAAGAGTTCAGAGGCAGGATTAACAGAAGGTCTTCAAAGCTTTTAGTCAGGCTGCTTTTCAGTAATGCTCAGGAGCTGCTGCTAACAAAAATGCATAAATTTGAGGAACTCTACCTGGATTATATTATATCACTGTTTTAAGCTTGTGTATGTAAAAGCACATGGAATAGATACATGACAAAAACAAAATAGAACACAAACAATTTTACTGGATGGATACCTTAATGTTTGCTGACTTAGTAAACTGAGCATAAAGGAGCTGTCACTAACACAGTGCTGAAATCTAAAGAAGCTGTCCTTAACACACAGTTTTGAAATCTATAGGAGATGTCCCTAACACACAGTGCTGAAATTTATAGGAGCTGTCCTTATACACAGTGCTGCAATCTAAAGGAGCTGTCCTTAACACAGTGTTGAAATCTAAAGGAGCTGTCCTTACACACAGTTTTGAAATCTATAGGAGCTGTCCCTAACACAGTGCTGAAATCTAAAGGAGCTGTCCTTAACACACAGTTTTGAAATCTATAGGAGATGTCCCTAACACACAGTGCTGAAATTTATAGGAGCTGTCCTTATACACAGTGCTGCAATCTAAAGGAGCTGTCCTTAACACAGTGTTGAAATCTAAAGGAGCTGTCCTTACACACAGTTTTGAAATCTATAGGAGCTGTCCCTAACACAGTGCTGAAATCTAAAGGAGCTGTCCTTAACACACAGTTTTGAAATCTATAGGAGATGTCCCTAACACACAGTGCTGAAATTTATAGGAGCTGTCCTTATACACAGTGCTGCAATCTAAAGGAGCTGTCCTTAACACAGTGTTGAAATCTAAAGGAGCTGTCCTTACACACAGTTTTGAAATCTATAGGAGCTGTCCCTAACACAGTGCTGAAATCTAAAGGAGCTGTCCTTAACACACAGTTTTGAAATCTATAGGAGATGTCCCTAACACACAGTGCTGAAATTTATAGGAGCTGTCCTTATACACAGTGCTGCAATCTAAAGGAGCTGTCCTTAACACAGTGTTGAAATCTAAAGGAGCTGTCCTTACACACAGTTTTGAAATCTATAGGAGCTGTCCCTAACACAGTGCTGAAATCTAAAGGAGCTGTCCTTAACACACAGTTTTGAAATCTATAGGAGATGTCCCTAACACACAGTGCTGAAATTTATAGGAGCTGTCCTTATACACAGTGCTGCAATCTAAAGGAGCTGTCCTTAACACAGTGTTGAAATCTAAAGGAGCTGTCCTTACACACAGTTTTGAAATCTATAGGAGCTGTCCCTAACACAGTGCTGAAATCTAAAGGAGCTGTCCTTAACACACAGTTTTGAAATCTATAGGAGATGTCCCTAACACACAGTGCTGAAATCTATAGGAGCTGTCCTGAACATACAGTGCTGAAATTTATTGGAGCTGTCCTTACACACAGTGCTGCAACTAAAGGAGCTGTCCTTAACACAGTGTTGAAATCTAAAGGAGCTGTCCTTACCACACAGTTCTGAAATCTATAGGAGCTTTCTTTAACACACAGTGATGAAATCTAAGGAAGTGTTATAATTGTAGTGCTGGTGCTGAATTCCTCCAGCCGATGATTCTGAAACTGCAGGGGGTGGGAGCAATCTGCTACAGATGGTATTGAAATCCTTCCCACAAGGAACTTTGGTCTAGTGACGCAAATTGTGACATTGTTAAAAGAGCGTAGCGTAGGACCTGATAAAGGGAAATAATGTAGTGATGACAAATTATAAACACGGGTAGGTGCTGATATACATACAGTGCTTTTATTCTCTGTTTGTGCTCGCCCTCTCTCTCTCTTTTTCTCTCTCTCTTTCTATTAATATATGTGTGTGTGTGTGTGTGTGTGTGTGTGTGTGTGTGTGTGTGTGTGTGTGTGTGTGTGTGTGTGTTTTGACTGTATTACGGAGACCCAATCATCAATTATTCATGAGACAGAATACAGCCCAAGAAATGGTGCAGATGAATGAGCAGAATGGAGTGTTGTAGGCTTTGTAAATAAGTAAATAAATAAATAAATAAATAAATCAGAATGAGAAAAATTATCATCTAAATGAAGGGCTACAAAAACAGGAACAGACCTTCATTCAGGATTTTCTGGAGGTGTTTTGCACGCCTGCATGGGTGTGGCTGTCCCACTGTGTGTGTGTGTGTGTGTGTGTGTGTGTGTGTGTGTGTGTGTGTGTGTGTGTGTGTGTGTGTGTGTGTGCGCTGGTTCGTCTGTTAGTTTATCTGCCTGTATATCTATATATCTGTCCGTCTGTCTTTCTGTCAGGTTACTTGGTGTAATTAAAGACTTGGAGTAAACATTCTCATTCAGAGCTCGAGGTTTCACACCAATACAGCAACATGGCAGCAAACTACCTTCTCTTCAGGATGCTACTTATTTTATTGATCCTCTTCGCTCATCTGCAGTCCTACCATATGGTCTTATGTTCCTCCTCTCCATCCTCTGCTCTACCTCTACATCTAGTGCTCCTCCTCTAGATTTTTCGACCTCTCCACATACTGCTCATGCTCTTTCTACTGTTTTGACTATCTACAGTTCTACCTCTGCATCCACTACCTCTCCAAATACTTTTCTACCTTCCTTAACACTGCTTCTTCTCTGCATCCACTGTTCTGCATCTCCATCCACTGTTCAACTTTTTCATCTCCTGTTCTACCTCTCTACCTATTGTTCCTCCTTCACACGTAATGTTCCCCTCTTCCATTTAATATTTCTCATCTCTATTCCCTGTTCTACTTTACTGTCTACTATTTCTCTTTTCCATTTATTATCCTTTACATATGCAACCATTCTTCTTTCTACTCTCCTTTCTTTATCATTATATATATATATACAGTATATACACAGAGGCAACCAAAAAAGGTATACACACAGTATATTTGAATATGATAATATTATGATCATAATACGATAATGTTATTAATACATCATACTATTTTTCCTTTCCTGGGGTATGTGTTCATTTTTATACATATAAACATATACATATTCCTTTTTAATGCATTCCTTTCACCATAGCTTATACTGTAACTAATAACCACTCCATATTCCTCCACCTCCACCTTAACCTCTCTCTCTCTCACTCACTCAGTTTCTCTGTCTCTGTCACTCTGTCATACAAACATATAAAACAAAAAGCACAATTCTGACATGTGCAGCATATCCCTGCCAGAGGCCAGGTACACTCCAGTGTGTTCTGTTTTGTTTTCTTGGAATTTGGTAACGACATCTACATATGGCAATCCATAGAAGCCATCTCTCTCTTTCTCTAAAACACACACACACACACACACACACATATATATATATATATATATATATATATATATATATATATATATATATATATATATATATACCTGTGATTATTAGAATAATAAAGGAATACTAATGCTATTTTAATTACTGATAGCTCAAGTACTCAAGTACTATTTCTATCTTTTCTCCTTCTCTCTACTATCTTTTTTTTTAATTTCTCTCTGTATCTGAGTATGCTTGTTCAGAAAATGAGAGCATGACATAAGGGTGTTAATTGAATTTGTGGTTGTTGTTTTTTTTTTTTTCTTCACAAAATGCATTTATAGTCCAGGGTCCAGGGTATCTGAGGTGATATGTGTGAGCATAAATGTACTCAAAGTTGTAAAGTGAGTTCAGTGTTCATTACAATGTCATGATGTAAGCTCTGCTGTAACTTTTGGCAAATGTTCAAATCTTATACCAAGTATAGGGATGGTGCCAATATTAGGCTGAAATACTGACATGCCTGTTAATATTTATTATGTCTGAAAGTTGTAAGTGACAACATTCATATGAGAAGTAGATACTGTATACATTTGCAGTCAGATGATCAAATACACTCATAAACACAGATGTTATGACAATATGGGGCTTTCAGTGATGTTTTTTGAACTGGTCTTTTTTCTTGGACAGAATGAATGTACAACAGAAATCGTTAATAGAAGACATACAACCACAAGTCTAAATTTTGGGTTTTCTGAAACCAATTTATGGTCAAACCCTGGGTCAAAAATATACATACACCCAATTAGTTTATTATTTAAAGTGGTACTGAATGTCTCAAAATGTATTTTAATTTGCCAAGGTCCAGGCTTCTCAACATCCTGTTAGTCATCATGATTAATTAAAGCTGGTAGTTTTTGTGCCAACATAAAAAGAGTTGTTTGACAGCGGACAGTGGATTAACCAGCACACAGTACTAAGGAGCTCAGTGCAGTCCTGAGAAAGAGGATGTTAGATTTAAACAAGTCGTGGAACCATTTCTAAACAGTTACAGATTCCAATTGTACATACTGTAAGCACAAGTTTTTGAGGAAAGTCGAGCCCCTTTTCCTTTCTGCATGAAATTCTAAATGGTCATACTCAACTGAAATGAAATTGGTTCAGATGGTCAGGAACCACCAAGGCCTTGCCATGAACAAGAAGCTACATATCTATCTGTCTACACAGCTACAGCTAAACATTTGAGCAGTTGAGGGTTATGGGTCTTGGTCAAGGACCCAACAGTGGTGGTTGTGGGGTTTGAACCTGTGGGTTCTTCCAAACCATAGACCACTGAGCTACACCTGACCCCAGTGGAGCACCAGCGTCACTGTCTAAAGCAAAGTGAGTTTTACATCACCATGACGACCATATACTGTAGCTCCTGCTTCAAAATCAACACTGTAGCAGCTGTTAAGTATGGTTGTGGTCTCATCATGTTTTGGAGATTCCAGTGAAACTGGTGCATTGTACAAAATAGATGGAAGGAGGAGGAATTCTTCTATACAACCTCAAATCATACGTGAAACAGTGAGAGCTGGTTGTGGAATGGATAAAGTTTGCTAGTTTTAAACTTTTAGAGACTTTTGTGAACCGTGTTTAAAATTCAAGCCCATGCCAGGAAACCAACTTACTGAATTAATTAAACCCCACTACTGCTGAGAAGCAGGGTCGAATATTCAATCAGAATTCTGCCAGGGGCTTGGTGATGGTTACTAAAAGAATCTGCGAAATGTAAATCTTGCTAAGAGACATGCAACCAAATATTATATGTGCTGGGTTTGATTCCCGTGTGTGTGTGTGTGTGTGTGTGTGTGTGTGTGTGTGTGTGTGTGTGTGTGTGTGTGTGTGGAGTTTGCACGTTCTCCCTGTGCTTAGTGGGTTTCCTCCGCGTACTCCGGTTTCCTCTCACAGTCTAAACACATGCAGATTAGGTTAATTGACGTTCCCATGTTGCCCGTAGTGTGTGAATGAGTGTGTGAGATGGATTGGCACCCTTTCCAGATTGTACCCTGCCTCGTGCCTGTAGCTCTCCTGGTATAGGATCCAGGCCCCTCCATCCCTTTATACAGGATAAAGCGGTATAGAGGATGAGTGAGAGTGAGTGAGTGATCATATCAGAAAACCCTAAATAGAAACAGACAAGTTAATACAAAAGTCAATACAAACCCAGTAATGACATACACATTCATGATGAGTGTAGGTAAACTTCTGCAACACTCACACATCTGATGTTTCATATAGAAATTTCTGTGTGGATGCCGGTGTTTTCCAATCTCCCAGTACGATTAAAAAATATAAAAATAGACGTTTTGTGAGAGGCAAAATCTTTAAAGAATCCATATCGCAACAGGATTGAGGCATCACCGTGTGTGCCTTTCACCTTGATCTTGGACTTGATTGGCAGGGCAGTTCATCATCACGCACTTAATGAGCTGAACACACGAACATGCACACATGCTCACACACACCTCTCCTGCTGCTCCAGTAAGAGTGGGTGTTGTGAGCTCTTTTAATCAGAGGCCGGACCGGAGCGTTTGACACTCGGGGGGTGCTGACCTCCTGTCTGCCCCAGCAGGGTGTGAGTGCCTAAGGCAGGAAGAAGATGCAGAGGCGCCGGGATCTCCACACACCCACGGAGGAGAAGCCGACCCCTCTAACAGGCCCCATGCCGGCTCGCGCCCGAGTCACTTGTCATTAAATATACATAGGGTGCAGAGAAGATAAAAAATACATCCAATGGCCCCAATCTCCAAAGCTCTCATACATATTTCACACAGTGAAATGTTTTCTTTTTTTTTTCTTTATTTTCCGTCTGTCTTGCACTTTGTTTGTTTTTCTCAGTATGTGTACTGTTTTCAAGTACATCGGGGATTAAAATGGACAAAACCCCTCTCTATGTCTCTCCGTCTCTCTCCATCTCACTTGTTCTGTCTCACTCATTGCATTTCAAGTCACTTCAATCTGATAGACACACACACATAACTATGAAAACATTTTCTTAATCAACCTCAGACACAAAGGACCGCTTGTCTCTTATTCTCATTCACTCGGTTTCCAGGATTCGAAGGGAGGGTGAGCCTAGTCCCAGAGATCTAAAAATAGATCGCACAACCAATGCTCTCTCTATCTCTCCCTCTCTCAAACACACACACACACACACACACACACCACATTCATGCCCATATTAAAGAAAACACTACCTGTTCATCATCCTGTACAGTCATTAGAATAGCAACGAGGTCTTTCTCTCGGTGTACAGAACGTTCTCTTCAGCCCTGTTAACATCTTCACCATCTTTAGTGGCGCTTTGATAAAAGAACTACATCCTTCTGAACGGGAGAAGACACAATGCACTAGTGCATAGTACAACAATGCACAAGTGTTACAGCTGCAGATCTTAATGTCACTATGTGCACAAAATGACGGAAACATTAAAGTCTACAGGCATCACAGCAAGCATGTGTGCGTTAAATGTGTTTAGTGGCGTAATAAAGTGAAGTTGTGATGTGCTCAGATTGACTGCATGAAGATAGATAGATAGATAGATAGATAGATAGATAGATAGATAGATAGATAGATAGATAGATAGATAGATAGATAGATAGATAGATAGAGTAACTTCTCTTCTATACAAAGGTACTTCTCAACATAGTCTCCATCACAAGCGTTACATTTGCGCCATTGTTAAATCCAGCTTTCAAATTCTCTTTGAAAATCCCCTTTGTCTCAGTTGATGTTCTCCCACAACAAGAAGAGTTACTCTACCAACATGCATAATTTGTACAATCTACTGTATCTCAGTTAATAAAAAGGTGATGCACACTTTTGCATTTGTATAAATTTGTTTAAATGGTTCCATGTGTACATACTTTACTGTTACTGGCTACTTTGGTCATCTTAAAGCCATAAATATGAAAGAGTGTTTTGTTAAAATGAGCAAATACGCCCATGTTAACTACTGGAGACAAAGCTAACATTTGCAAATCATTAATATCAAGAGATAAAGGGATGGGAATCACCAGGGGAAACACAATACAGTATTATCACAATACCTAGTTTCTGATTCAATTTGTATTGAGTGATTTTATAAATATTTCGATTCAATATTAACTTTTTTTTTGTTGTCGTTAAAAAGATTTTGTTACTATTCTAAACAAGCTTTACAAATACTTTGCTCCTTCCACATACCGTAGGATGCTGTTCTGCCTGCTAATGTGGGAATAGTTTAGAGTGCACCACCTGTAGGATTATAGAGGGACAGCACCATTTTACCAGCTCAAACACAAACATTGCAGTACATATAAATTCATATTGGAGCCCGATACCGAAACATGAATTGTCACACAAAAGAATTCCAATATTTAACTGAATTTTTTTTTAACACATCACTAATTAGATACACTAGTATATCTTAATTAATATACAGTATATCTATTGAATCGAGACTGTTATCAGGTTATAGCATGGTAATACAGGTAGATAAAAAACCATAAAAGTCTCATCTATGAGTTCAGAATTTCATTCCTCCATCACCTCATTCCAGCAGCTATACTGGAATAATTAGGTTCATTAGAACAAACCATGAGTAACAGATATGATCTCACCTGAAGGGATGGTAATTCTGCAGTTCCTGTCTACATTCAGTAAATTACAAATCGTTACACCATCTAAATTCAATTAAATAATAAATGCTCTTCGTACAATTGAATTTCTTATCCGAAAGAGTAATCCAGTTTATATCTAGTCTGATAAAACCCAAGACAATAAGTCATTAAAATCCATTGAAGACCTGTCACTAATAAAGAGATTTTAGTGGGTCAGTAAGTATGCCATTGCCTCGCTGGAGCCACACACCAGCCACCAGCCCACTTTAAAAGGCGTTCCATATTACAAACGACCCACATCACAAGTTCACATCATCCACAAGGGGGGTAGGAACATTTATTATTAGTTAAACATCTGGCCAACAAAGAAGCCTGTATATTAATTTGACAAGCTTTTGGTCATCAGAACACAATGATTCTGCTTAGTTCAAACAATTGGTAATTTTTAAAAATATATATTATACGCTATAAACACACATACATGAATGGAGTTTTGTAATTGCGGGCTTGATTCATCCGGCACCTTATGAACCATCGCCAACTGACTGCATAAATTTAAATATAAATTACATGCGTATGAATTCATAATTACATGTTCAACCATGTGCATAGTGAAGTGTCTGTTGGTACATCAGCCAGGTCATCGCCATGCACCTGAGACTCAGAAAGTGATAATTGGCTCATTAGAAAGGAACAACTTCATGTCAGACAGAAACTAACACAAAATATGTTTGCTTGAACACAAACCTGAAACAAAGTCTTTTTTACTCTACCATGTGACTTGCAAGACTTAAAAGTTTAATCATTTCTCATAAAAAAGCGCAAACTATACAGTACATGAACTAGGCAAGGCTTGATAAATATTAATAGTATTCAAACAGCGCAGTGGTACAGGTTAGCTTGTTTTAAAAAGAGCATTAGCATGAATATTTGATACATTGCCCTACGGCATATGTTTGTGCCAGAATGTTAATGTGCCACATATACAAAGTGCTGCATATAAGTTGCACGTGAAAATTTATTTATTTATTTATTTATTTGTGTGAAAATAACTCCACACAGACACAAACTCAAGATCAGGATCGAATTCCATTGCCTAGAGCGGTGAGGCAGCAGTGCTAGGGTTTTACACCAGCGTGGTGTCCAATTTATAATACTGACATCTCAAAATATTGCCAGGAGGCATTTGTCCATTTCCTAGCTAGCAGACTAGAAGTGAAGACAACATTGAAAGTAATTCTAAATGGTTCATTGGATGCTGAAATGTTGCCCAACAAGTTGCAAAAACAAGAAAAACAACATAGACAAAAACCCACTCTTCTAACAACAGACAGACAGACAGACAGACACACACACACACACACACACATGTATGGACAAATGTTTTGAAGAGGTAGGAAGGAATTACCAAAAAAAAAAAAAAAGTGACATAGACGTGGAAAAAAACATCTTAAGATTAAACCTCAGACCTGAGATTACTAAGTCACCCTGGGATACGTGGCAAAAAAAAAAAAAAAAAAAACTTATTCACATAACTGTGGAATGACCATAATTAAATACCCCCCATGGAGACAATACATTAAAGTCTCACTGAGAGCTTCAGGGAGAAATAAATACAACCTAAAGTGTTGAAAATAAGGGCTGGCTCTTATGTGTGCCACAGTGTTCAGTCATTTTATTAGTCATTCAACAGATTTGTTGTTCTGTGTGCCTCTGTGCCAAGCCGAGAACAGACTATAGAGAACGTGGGAAAAGCTTGTACAATAGAAAAACAATAATAGTAAAAAAAATAGGAAAAGGGTAAAGCATTCGTGAGTTTAGGGCACATGACTGTGTTTAGAGCACAGTTTGCTTGTGTATTCATTAGTGTAGCATGTCAAACTGCAGGACAAGACCAGTAGAAGAGCTACACTGCCTAATATTCTGTCCATTATTATTTTATATAACATTTGACACTTTGAAGGAAACCAACAGATTTAACTTCGGCCCAAAGGGACTCATTTCCTTTCAAAAGGTAAAACAATGTTATATAAAACAAGATGAATTCAATGATACTGTATCTCTCTCACAGCTTAAGAGATTTTTGTTATGAAGACCACGGTAGAGGGCAAAACTGATTACTGATATATGCATAATCAGTAGATAAAAGGCCCAAGAAT
>JAAGKR010001738.1:73592-89552 GCA_011419295.1 Clarias macrocephalus
TTCAGGTGTGTTTGGTGTGGTTGAGGTTACTAGAAAGTCTGCATCCCCCAGTGATCTATCATCTAATAGTGCAAACTCAGGGTTGTCACATACAGAATTCAGTGTGCAGAATTCCGCGCAGTCCTCCGATTCGAATTTCACACACCATGAAGAGAAATGAGAGGTCAGCTACAGCTCAGCCCACAGTGGGAATAAGGCTTGTAACAATGGCACTGAAAATAACCCCACTCATGCAAAGGCAGGTTTTTCGATTCATCACATTTCGCTGTGCCTCAGAGACCTGGGTCTCCGTCGAGTGCTGACATGTTCCTACTCCACATCCCAGACCTCCTGAGGAAGCCTGATGAAAATGTATGACCTATATTTATTTTTTTTAATACTTTGCTAATGTTATGCATAATAATACTTGGTATTACTATACTCTAGCCTAATGAAAGGCTTAGATATACATAGTTTATTGGATTAATGTAGTTTAAAGCAACTGCACAGCTGCTGCATAAATAAAACATTGAATTCAATAAATGCTTTGAATGCCATGATAAAAAGAAAGTGCACATAGACCAATAAAGATGTTTAAGCATATGATCAGCATATTTCTACATGGGTATGCTGATGGAATGGCTAGAAAAAGGTTCCAATAAACAAAGACTCAGAGTTGGACCTTCCAGCGTTTTCTATATTCAGCCTAGAAATTACCAGCACTGTCTTGGTCATGTCCTACCATTATTCCCCTTCCTGGTATTAAAGCACAACAAGAAGGTGTGAAAAGTCCATGACAGATTCTGCCAATGCAGAATAGCTTCAAATAGGATTGGACTGGAGGTTTGTGTAAACCAGTTCAGCTCCTGTAAACAATCGAAATGATCCAGTCCACCAGTCTAATGGGTTAAAAATAGTACAGCCAACAGGAGCTCGCCCAATCTGGCAACCCCGGATTAAAAATCCAGCCGCAATGAATGCTAAGAATAGAGAAACACATCAGTGATGAGACTGCTGTTCTGATTTTAGTACAGGCAGAAAGCTTCAGGTTACGTTTTTAACATAGGTTGCCATATTCAACAGTAGTGTACATAGTACTGTACATAACCATTGTGTCTGCATGTGGTCACCTGTCGTGGTGTGCGGATTGGGACGGATCCCGAAATGGCTAGATCATTGTGTACAAAAAAAAAAAAAAAGGCACAGCACACTACGGACTAGTGGCCAATGTCAGAATAATACTCCAGCTATATATAGTACAGTAAACATCCCTGCTTATGTGCCATATTGCGGTTTGGCACCGAGCTGGAGGCGGTGTCGGTGTCTTTTTCTTTTTTTTTTTTTTTCATTTCTTTTTTTTTTTTTTGAGTGAAGGGGTGTGAGGCCGCAGATAAAAGCCTGTAAATCTGCCTGATGAAAAGCAAAAAAAAAAAAAAAACGCAGCAATGCAGTCGGTAATCTGGAAATAAAATACCAGCAAGGCGGCTTTAAATCCAATGAATCGCCACGCAGCAGGAAGATATGATGAGATTTTTGTCAAACAGAGCACTTTAACTGTTAATGAAGAATAAGGGGTTTGGGAACCGCGCGCGCTTGTGTGTGTGTGTGTGTGTGTGTGTGGTGTGTGAGTTCATTCAGCACTGAGAGCGCTGAGATAGATGTCCCAGTAAACTTTGCGCAAGAGTTTAGTGCTTGCATAGAGCTCTCTCTCTCTCTCTCTCTCTCTCTCTCTCTCTCTCACACACACACACACACACACACACATGCATTTATATTATACTGTAAGGGATGTCCTGAAATCTGTTTCTACTCCACACGCAACAACCAACATCCAGATTCTAATCTTTAAAACTTTTGTGTGTTTTTTTTTCCCCTAAGGCATAATTGGATCAATCTCCCCGACATGACCACGCCTCCTGATTAACAATGTCATTCTGTGACCACGCCCCCTTACACCCGGTGCCAGCCAAGAGTCTGACCCAAAGTCTTTTGAAGTGATAAATGTCTATATCCCTAAACTGCACGTGTTGTCGGGTTGGTTGCGTGTGAAGACCTGTCGCCCTCATCCCCAGTGGTTGACTTTGAAATGATACTGTACTAATCATTAGTGTCACCCCAGTGCGCCACCCCTGCTGCAAGATATTCAGCTCTGATGGTGTATGTCGGAATCATGTTTGTATAAATATATTTCTCTGTGGCTTGTTGCTGAAGTTGTTCAGAGAGTGCCAGGTACAAACCCAGCTACCCACCTTACAGATGTGGAAGTGCTCCGCCATCAGGGTCTCCTGGATGTCCAGCTCGCGCGGAGTCGCTGCTGCAGTGGGAGTTCCAGCAGCGCTGCCGCACGATGGAGAGCCTCCAGCACTGACCGGAGACGACGTGGTCAGACCGTCCAGCACCTTCCTGAACTTCTTCATGGTTTCTGCGTCTGCTTCTCCTCGTCGTTGTTGCCGTTATCGTTATGTTCTTTCTTTTCTTCTTCTTCTTCTTCTTCTTCTTCTTCTTCTTCAAAATAATCAAGCTGTTCTTTTTTTCTTTCTTTCTTTCTTTTCTTTTCTTTCTTTTTTTTTTAATCTGAGCGCTCGGAATTCTACCGCAGAGACGATTAAAGCAGCAGAGAAGAGGCTGCTGGTGGAACAAGAGCACAACAAACCCTCCCCTCCTTTACAGAACTGAGAGACTCTCTGCCGAGCTCTCTGCTTGCTCTGCCTTTTAAAGCATTTGCGTGCAATTCAAAAAGTCACACATCATTTTAAGCGCTGAAATGTCGAAGAAGTCGGGCGGCGGGAGGGGGAGAAAAAAGAAAGAAAGAAAAGAAACACGCACATGCACGCACACACACACACACACGCGCGCACGCACGCACGCGCATATATACAGCGGAGAGGTCTCATACGCGTTAAAGCGCAGCTACACGCGACCGAGAAACTTCATGTTACTTATGCGGGACGACTGCATCACCCTCCCGACGATCTAAACTAACATGCGTCCCGAGTTGCTTTCGGTCGAGGATGAGGAAAAGGAAGAGGAGAGGCACCGCAAAGAGACGTGCGTGGCTTCTTTCCGACCCTGCACGAGCAAAACTGTTCAACTTTGCACGCGAGACGATGAGGAACGCGAGGAGGGGAAAGAAGTGTGAGAGCTCAGATGGAAACCAGATGGTACAAGAGCATCTCTCTCTCTCTCTCTCACTCACTCACTCACTCACTCTCTCTCGCTCCCGCAGTCGCTGTCCGTGGTGCTGAACGACAGAGCACCAGAGGCCCCGCCCCCAATTGATGCTATTGGGGCAGGCGTTTATGATTAAGCGCACACAGGGAAGCGCACTTTGCTGTGCGTCATTATAAGGCGGCATCGTTGCGTGTCGTTTGACCGCAGGACAAGGGTCATTTCCTCATCCTCTTTTCCAGTCAGGATGACCACGTCGTCTTGGCTACAGGATTAAAACTTCCTGAAGCTCTGCTTCCGACCTGTGAATCAATGCTGCAGAGAGTGCTGCAACACCAGATAGGTGGTCTGCGGGGTTGCCAGATTGGCATATCGGATGAAGTAAAATATCCCTGCTCAAGTACAGGTGTAACGCAGCACCATCTTTTTAGTGCACCAAATATCTTGATCTGTATCTAGATTCAAACCAAAACTTAACATCGCAGTTTTTTCCCCCCTAACTTCAGTACAGAGTTTGGACACACCTTCTCATTCAAAGAGTTTTCTTTATTGTGTTCTTTATTGTGTTCTTTAGCCCAAACGCGTCTCTTCTGCTTGTTGCCTGTCCTTAGCAGTGGTTTCCTAGCAGATATTCTACCATGAAGGCCTGATTCACACAGTCTCTTCTTAACAGTTGTTCTAGAGACGTGTCTGCTGCTAGAACTCTGTGTGACATTGACCTGCTCTCTGATCTGAGCTGCTGTTAACCTGTGATTTCTGAGGCTGGTGACTCGGATGAACTTATCCTCCGCAGCAGAGGCGACTCTTGGTCTTCCTTTCCTGGGGCGGTCCGCGTGTGAGCCAGTTTCTTTGTAGTGCTCGATGGTTTTTGTGACTGCACTTGGGGACACTTTCAAAGTTTTCCCAATTTTTCGGACTGACTGACCTTCATTTCTTAAAGTAAAAATGGCCACTCGTTTTTCTTTACTTAGCTGATTTTTTCTTGCCATAATACAAATTCAACACCTTTGAATGAGAAGGTGTGTCCAAACTGTACTGTATGTTTAACCCATCACAATTCCAGGAAACACTAGAAAACAATGCAGAAGGAAAAAAATATTGCCATATTTGCATCGTATGGGCCTATTCTATCTGGGAAATTCTAGAACAGGAATTTAGACATGCGCAAGCAGAAACGGTTCTCGACTTCCAGAACTGGACACACGGACTAGCCATCAGATCGTACTTAAGAAGATCATCAAGATGGCTTTAATATAACGATTTTAGGAAATTATTCCTAAAAACATCTTAATAGCTTTAATATGTACTAACAACATCATCAATAGGTATGTACTGTAGTTCTGAAGACATCCTGGAGTCCCACCTGAGGCCACTGGTTTTATTGAATAAGCCCGGGATCTAGAACTGTTCTCAGAACTGTATCCATTTGTGAATATACGAATTCCAGTTCTAGAATTTCGCCAACTTAATGTATATCGAATTATTCTGGTCCCTAGAGTCTAGTTCAGTACTTGGTTCTCAATATATAACTTGTTTTTTTATATACAAACTCATATAGTTTATATTCCCAAATATAACCAAGTTAATTGTTTAAAACCACCACAACTGTGACCACCAACATAAGAGTAAAAATCTCTTACTTGTATGACTTCCTTTGGTCTTTTGTTATGCACTTATTTAATCATTTATTTGAAAGTTAAGGATTGGGCATAAATATGAATTTTTAAAAATTTCTCTACTTACAAAGGATATCTAAAGTCTCAGCTTGTTCCTGGGGCTGGTATATGAGTGACAACACTGGAATCTGTGTCCGCATGTGTGTGTGTGTGTGTGTGTGTGTGTGTGTGTGTGTGTGTGTGTGTGTGTGTGTGTGTGTGTGTGTGTGTGTGTGTGTGAGCGTGTGCGCATGCGTGTGTGCATGATCTCACTGAGACTGAACCTCATGGCTAGAGATTACACAAGCACTTACATCATCAGCTCCCAGTGCCTCCGGCATGGATTACATACTGTGGACTTACAAGCATGTGCAGCTCCATTTCTCTCATCTCAGCCAAGAAAAGCACAAAACCAACAAGAAAAAATACAACCCAGTCATATAAAATACCAAGTGAGCAGGTGTACACCTTTATAACACACAACACAATGCATAAAAGATGACCCGTGTACCGTAAGCCTCGTCCACTGTACAATATTTTTCAAATCTTGTGCCAAATTCAATGCTGTGCTTTTAAATTCAGTAGATGTGTTAGACCACAGAATTCACCAACCTGGTAAAGCCATACTGTTATACGAGCCATACATGTTTCAAGATTCTCTGACGCCTCCACAGGAGAAAAGTCACGTGTCTTTGTAGGCATTACAGATAAATCACTGAACAGTATCTCATGACCTGTGTCTCATTAGCTCTGCCTTAACCTCAGCAGATACCTGCCAGGGTTTAGTGTCTGAAATCATTCTACCAATGCTGCCATTGATTACATTTTTTTTTAAAGTTTTTTTTTATTATTATTATTTTTAGTCTCCAGGGTTAAGACAAACCCCAAACACAGTCCTGCGTATTGAAATTGACTTTCTTTTATCTCTAAATAGGTTTTTAAAGATAAGATGCACAGTTAAACACAGATTAGGTTTGCTCTTGTCCGTCTGCCTACACACTGCAATCCAAAACACAGTTTTGTCTTTAGGATTTGGTAGATATGTGCATATTTATTTCCAGACACTATTTCTATCAGATACATTACTCCTATAAATTTCTATAATCCTTAGAAGAGAAAAAAAATCCCCGCCACATAATGTTTTTGTAATAATCAAACAGCATGTGGAATTCAGAATTGAAACTACATGCAGGGTAAGATTTTTTTAGGTCTACATTTTGTTACACATCGATGACTTAATGACTTGATCTAGTGAAGCAATAGGTGCATTTTACTTACACTTTTCTACTTGTTGGATGTCTTACAGGAGAAAATGCCTTGTCAAAAGGATCTTTGAGGGAGATGAAAAAGCAGCATAATCCTCTTCACCACTCCCATGGGGCAAATGACAACCAAGATAATGTTGCTGCCAAAACAACACTGCAGGGGAAAGCATGCTAATATCTAATAACCTGCAGACAAGGATTAGGGAGCTTGAGCACATGAGATGTTCCCAGCAAGACATGAAATTAGGGAGTTGGGAATTGGAGTGTTTGGAGTTTCAACTGCTCCAGTAGGTGCTCCAGTAGGTGATTACTTTGCTGAAGAATGCCAAGAACATGGCTAACAATGAAGCAGAGAAGCAGGGTAGATCATTAGCATGATATATTGAAGCATTGTCCTCACATCTTATTATAAGGTTGTAACCATGGCTTGTAGTCAAATAAGACTGGTGTAGCCATGTCAAACCTTAAAAAATATTAATGTTTCACTGCTTTTTTTCTAAGTCAGCCATAACATCAACACTACTTACAGGTGCACTGAACAACATTGACCACCAACTACTGTATTTACCAGCAAACTGGTGATGAGCACCAAAAGGCTCATTCATGTTTGCAAGAACCAAAGGAAAGTTCACCCGGTCCAATTCCACTGAAAAGTCAATGTAACCCAAAATGCAATAAATAAATAATGTTGGCCATGACAAAGGGAAAGAGAACCAAGGTCACTGACCCAGTCCCTAAATGATGGGAACCATCGGATGAACTGGATAAACAAGTCAACCCTACGGAGACACCACTGTCCCAACCCACGGCACTCAAAAAAGATCCGATGCCAACATCCTGGTGCCAGACACCACAGCCCACCCCCCAGAGGCCCTGCAGAGCCATGCCACAAGGGCCCAGAGCTGCCCTGATGGCACAAGGGGAACATAACCTAGTTGGTTTAATGCTATGGCTGATCGGTGTATATTCAATATATTTAAGCTGTAATCACATTCCAGGTTCTCCAGTTTCCTCCCACTCCCTAAAACATGTCAGTAGATGAATTGCCCAAGATAAATTGCCCCTGGGTGTGAATGAGCATGTGTGAGAGTGTGTATGGTACCGTGTGATTGACTGCCAATCCATCCAGGGTGTATTCTCACCCCTTGTCCTTGTGTTGCCAGAAGGTGAGAGTGACAGTTGTGTTTTTTAATAATCTAACAGACACAGTGCTGTAACTGTAATTACAATTATTTATAAAGTAATTCAATCGAATAAACAGAAATGCAAAACAGTAAACAACAATGTAAAACAGCATAAATGTTATTTTTTGTTTGTTTGTTTTAAATGTTACATTTTTTAAACATTTACATTTCATTAATTTATTCAAGCTGTCATGATGGTTGGCTGCATTGATGTATGACTGTTTGCAATCTACAAGCAGACAGATTCACATACACCCACTTATAATCCATGAGCAATCTCGAAATGCCAATCAGCGAATGTCTTTGGACTCTGGGAGAAAATAGAACATCCAGAGGAAACCCAACAAGAACAAGAAGAACATGACTTCTCTGAAGGCCAGATTCAAAATTCTTGCCTTGGAGGCAACTGTGCCAATCACTAATCCACTGTGCCTTGGTTTTTAAATAGTGTATTTATAAGAACAATTTAAATTGGATTTTATTGGATTTGTGCTCTGGCAATTATCATCTTTTTAAATATTATTATTCCAAAAATAGGCACCTATGAGTTACAGTTGGGAGATAATCAGATGGTTATTTCTTAAAGCTTCAACCAAACATCAAAATAACAACAAGAAAAATAACACAATAAATACACTGCTTATCATTAAAATTTTAGCTACCTAATAATTCATTTAATAAGCCTTATTAGCATGTCCTCTACAGCAGTTACAGAGCTGCCTAAGGTATTGGCTAGCATAGATTCACTCAGAACGCACCGCTCACATGGATTAAACTGATTAACAAAAGCATGCAACAATTTCACTATAATTTTCAATTAAAATGTGACATTCAAGACAGTTTGCAATGCACTGAAAAAAATACTGATGTATGAACATATTTATATAAAGGGCAGAATTTTCACTCAAGTAAAACATGAAAGTTGAACATAAAATATATAAGTGTTAAAAAATATATGTTTAGATTAAAATAATTAAATAGAATTAGATACATTACAAACTAAGTTTAATTTAGTAAAATAGACATAAGATTAATATGTAAAAGCTACATAAGACCAGAATATTCTTATTGGTGTAATAGTATTTTATTTGGCGATTTAATAGTTCAGAACTATTAAAATATAGCAAGAGTTAACACTATACCCTAGGCTTTCTGTGACTCTCTCTCTCTCTCTCTCTCTCTCTCTCATATACACACACACACACACACACACACACACACACACACCTATACATACATTTGCTCACATTTCAAAATCCCTTGTCAGCTGTCTCACATGCCCTTGGGTCCATGTCATCCACACTTAATATGCATGTGTAATTGTGTTTTGCTGTCGCTGCATGATACAGTGCCTGTTGGCAGGAAAAGCAGAACATGTCAGAGGAACGTGAAACCAAGGTGCGCGCGTTCGAGAGTGTGCACCGCCGTGTAGAAACCGCTGAGACCAATGAGAACTGTAACCTTAAACATTACAGAAACATGTTAATCAGGACACACTGTACAAAAGCCATCATGTTGAATAAACAGAAGACACAATAAACAGAAGGCACTTTTGCCCAAACTACCGTACCACACAAAACAAAACAACATGAAGCCGAAGGAAATGTCTGAATAAAAGGTTTCCAGCTGAGGTCATAAATCAACCGTTTGGTGGAATATGATTACTAAAATGTAATTGTTGGTTTCAGGATGGGCCGCCTTTGTGCGAGCGTCCATCTATTACAGCTTCCATGGCAACAATCAGAGACTTTTGGATGGGCCAGTGACTCGTGATCATCAGCCATTGTACTTTAACGAAGGCCAAGATTTAATAAAAGCAGATTGGATTTTCCTAATTACTCCACTGTAAGTTCTTCTCAAAGTATAAAATAAAGATTTTTTTTTTTTTTCAAAAGACAGGTTGGGTATTGAACTATAGACTTAATGCTCTAGAGAACAGATTGATTTGTAAATACTTTAAAACACACACACACACACCACACACACACACACACACACACACACACACACACAATGGCAGTAACAAATATTGATTAGCAGTGCTTGTCTTTGCAAATCCAAGAAGAGCCTCGCTTGTCAATCTACTTATCATTCAGCACAACAGGAACTGCCATTAAAACAGCGTTGTAGATCTTAGCCATTGAAGCGTTACTCTCCTTCATATTAATCATAATGGTGCTCTAGCTCATTGTGTTCCAGCCCTGGCCCCTGAAGGACCCTCTGACCTTCACGTTTTCGTATTTTCAGCTCCCAGCACATCTGCTTTAACTAATCAGCTAATTAGCAGCCTTTTTCCTGAATTGAAGTGGGTGTAGGGTAACACTAAAATGTGAAGGATAGGGTAGGAAAGGACTAGGGTTGGGAAACACTGTGGCTAGCCAGAGTAGAGGTGTGACACAATGTCACTATCTGTATCTGTAATTGTATCAGTATCTGAGTAGCATCCAAAATAATGGATTTAAACATAAAGAAGTTGTGGCCTAAATCAGAAGGTAGAAATCCCATCACTTTCCACACTGGCTTTCACAGTTTCTCCACCTCAGCTACACTCTCACTCCAGTTCATAACTAGAGGACTGTTTTATTTGTCATCCCACCCAAACAGTTATTATTTTTATTTGTACCTTTCCGTGATATACAGTACAGTACTGTACAAAAGTCATGCAGCACCTCGCATTTCTTCATATTTTGCTTCCAAACAGCCTGTATTGTATTTTTAATGAATGTAGTCTCGAGGAATATTTCTCCAGGATTCCTGAAGAACCGTATTGGTTCTCATTTTCAGTCCAGTCCTTGCACCTGAGCAGTTTCAGAGGGAATGTGCTTGTTAAGCCATACAGTGACCTATAAACCATTCAAGCATAAAAACCCTTAAGGGAATGCACCAGTGAGAAACCGTGACAGTTGATCAGGCTGGTGATTAGTACACTGGTGATGCTGAATGCTGATGAGTGGGTGGAACAGACGAGACGAGAGGGGAAACGAGGTTGCTGCTGAGGTTGTTACATAAACAACCAATTTTTAAATTGTATCTTTAGGCACTGTGCAGTCTGTCGAAGGAAAACATTTGTTCAGGCATCTATAAGTTAACACAAATAATTGACTGGAATTGAATTTGAGAAAGTACTGCCTTCTTGTTCTTATTTAAATCATCACAACCTTGACCAAACTGTCATTAACATCATGCTGTAAATGCAGCACACAGCATCATACACTGATGTTATTAACAAGGACATCTTTTAATGTGAAAACTTGATATCTAACATGAAAAATAATAATAATAAAAGCCTCCTGCTTGAACAGTGTTTTAGTTGCCTCTCCTGATGCTGATCTCTGATCTCAAACAGATGAAATTATATTTGACAAGCTCTCCATATCGCTTCCATCAGAAAAATGCATTAGTTACATTAACAATATAGTAAGAAAGTTAATGGTAGATTTGATCATGCAATCACAAGCAACCCATTTCTGTTCTACTGTATTTTTTCATGTAAGGCTTTTGAACTGAGTTTTTTGCCTGTCCATTTGCCTATTGATTCCTCTACATTAGAAAAATAGTGATATCTGCAAACCCGGTTGTTGTGCATAGGATGCCCTAACAGGTGTTGTCCTCCAGCACTGTTATTGTACAATACCACATGCTCATTAGACAAATTGGCAAAACAATGTCAGGTTGACCTTGCATTCATGGATCTTCCTGCTACTTTTCCTTGTCTGCTCAGTATCGATCTTCTTGTCTATCTTCTCCAACTGTATTTTTGTTTGTTTTTTTGGATGAGGCGTTCTTCACCCCAGCAGAAAGGTTGTAAAAATGGCAGTTCTAGCTGAAGATATGTGCACTCATAGGAGGTGTGTGGGCTCCTGCACGTGGAGTTAGGAAGTGCACAATGATACAAATTTAAATAAGCCAGTAAAGAAAAACAGAGCTGAATACAAGGTGAGGGTGAGAGAAAGGAGGGGAAGACAGATATTAAGTGAAAGGTTCATAAAGGCAACAATGTTCTTCATTAATATCTGAGTCAGTACGAATGCATTTTAGACTGATGCTGAAAAACTCTCATAAGAATAGATTCATCCCTCCATTATAATGCTTCCTTTTATCAACCTTTCATCCTACATGATTGCAATGGCTCAAAGATTCAGTAACAGAGCAGATGAATAAGCCCAGATGAATACAGACTCTTAAAAAAAAATTACTTTGGCCTTCATGTGCTTCATCTCATCACTGCTGAATGCTTTCCTTTCAAATCAGGCCATGACTGAAAAACAAACAGGACGCATTTTACCATTTCCATTTTCACCTTCTAGAACCTCTGGCCAAGCGATTACAGATGATGCTACTGTATGAACTCTGAAACTAAAACTGAGTTTTGCTGGGGTTTATATATATATCACCAGGAACACTATATCATTTGTCTATGTTGTACACACAAAAGCTTTGTGACCCTTTCCGATATTGAAATGCAAGAGGAGAGATCAGTTTCAAATTTGGTTAACATAACTGTTTTTTTTTGTTTTTTGTTTTTTTAATAGTTGTGTTAAATTCATAAAAAAATGTTGGGCCAAATTTCTGTACATGACCTTCAGGAAGCAATTAATCAGGCACAGATTGAACGACTGACACCAGAGTACTGCAGGCGTCTTTTTGACTCGATGCCCAGCCAGATCCAACTGACTCTGAATAATCAGGAACTTCATAATAAATATTGTTTGCTGTATAGCAATTTCATTTCATTAAATAAGAAGGTTTTTATTTACATTAAGAACAAAATTACGATTTAAAAATTAAGAATGTCAATAAAACATTGAATTTGGTTTTTGTGTCAATACTTTGGACCTGGAGATTATCGCAGGGAACTTGGGACACGAGGCAGGGTACTGTACATCCCAGATGGGGTGCCAGCCCACACATTCACCTACCTAATCATACGCTGTGGGCAATCTGGAAATGCCAGTTAGCTTTTTGAACTGTGGGAGGAAACCAGAGTATTCAGAGGAAACCCACCGAGCACACAGATGGGAGATTCCGTTGAGGTATAAGGGAATAGTGAGCCTGCAATATTCCAGGTTATGTCAGAAATTTTCAAAGTGCAAACTGAGCCACATCACTTGTTGATTACTCTGAGTGTTTCAGATTTTTTTTTTTTACCTCAAGAGGCAATCAGCATTGCCTTCCTTCATATTGCTTGATTGACCTTAAGAGTAGAAACAAGTCCCAACTGTGGCACACTATGGCTCACTGAGCTTTCAAACGAACAAAATTCACAATCATTTGTGAAAACACAATCGATGTGTTTAAATGTGTGTTGTTACAGTAAATGTATTTATTTATTTTATCTTATTTATAACACAAGTGCAAATTGCACATATCACTCACTCATCATCTATACCGCTTTATCCTGCATTCAGGGTCGCGGGGGGCCTGGAGCCTATCCCAGGAGACTTAGGGCATGTGGCGGGGTACACCCTGGACAGGGTGCCAATCCATCACAGGGCACACATACATACAATACGGGCAATTTGGGAACGCCAATTAGCCTAATCTACATGTCTTTGGGAGGAAACCCACCAAACACGGGGAGGACATGCAAACTCCATGCACACAGAGACGGGAATCGAGCCTGGCCGAGGATCGAACCCGGACCCTGGAAGTGCAAAGCGACAGTGCTAACCACTACACCACCGTGCCGCCCTGTACATATCACGTGTCACTGAAATGTATCCAAGATAAGAATGATAATGATAATTTAGAAACGGATGGAAATGTCAATATTAAGTGGAGATTTAGATTGAAGAGAACATACAGCTTTGATTCTTCAGGATATAGCATGTGTGCAAAACACCACTTGACCTCAATTCCGCAAATGATCAGAGCTTTAAGTACCTCCTGGATGAGTGCACTGTGCTTACAATAATAACAGCTCATATATGAGACGTGCTCAAGTCAAACTGGGACTTTTGTTGACATTTCTTGTGTAAAACCGATTGCCATATAAGGAAGATTTCAAGCACAGTACAGTGATGAGAGTCAGTTAAAAATAAACGCAAGCGTTTTAAAGAAGGCCATGCAGCAATGAATGACGATTCCTGCTGAACATCCAGCGAGGTGAACGACCAATCCTTTGAAAATCGACCGATAACTCTCCAACTTGCGGAAGAGATCCATCTGTCTGTGGGAACTGTACACACAATCATTCATGACCAAGTAATTTCCATATGTTTGGGCCATTAAAGGAGTTCCTGGGAGGCCGGTTTTTCAGACGTGAATTCTGACCATGGCTCAGGAATACTAAGGAAACTTGATGGTATCCAAGCACTAGTGGAATGCTGGGATAAGTGCATTAGTGTAGCAGGGGATTATATGAACAAAAATAAAAGAAGCTTTTACACTCATAACTTTGTTTTGTTATTCTGCACAATCAATCCTGATTGGACTTAAACACCCCTCACGTATGACATCTACTCTATTAGAACAGCCTTGTTACTCTTTGTTACACTAATGTTTGAAAACCAGAGAGATCATTCGATTCAAAAGACTGTTTTGCACAATGCAGCTGCATCTTGAGCTGGAGTTTGTAGAGTGTATCTCAGAAAACAGGCCCAGCAGGGAAACCGGTGGCTTGACGTCTATTTTCTGTCACCACAGAATTAGTGTCACAGTTACACAGCCACCAGATTGACTCATCAGATCCTCTAGGTCCATGATGGATGCAGGAAATATCAGTGATAAACTATCCATTAAGTAATGCTACCAGGTTTGAATTGATTAGTATGTGTATTGCACGAAAAAAAAAAAAAAAAAAACTGTGTTTGTGTGTGTGCATGTATATGTGTGTGTGTTGTCAAGAGCCTGGGGAAGAAGTGATGACTCGCTTGACTGAACATGGCTGTCAACTTATCTGACCTCATGTCACCTTTCATTCCTCGCATCTGAATTCCGACAAATCTTTGTTACGCCTGGAATGACATGAATTAAACGATATCCTCTGTGGTTGACTGATAACAAGCTGATTAAGTGCATCGCCTGTTGTTTCATTAACCATAGTGGCCTCTGAGGCACCTGACACCATTTTGAAGTCCTGCTGATAGACTTCCTATTTAACGAGAGAAGCGGAGTCTTCTCGGGCCTGCGAACAACAAGCGCACTGTTCATCGATTTAGGACTCGATTGGCTTTAGTAATTGAGCAACACTGCCAGAAGTCTCGGTGAGGGTAGGCAGGTTTGTCCTTTGAGGCATTTCTCCAATTTGCATATAAATGGGCTGGTAAACGCATCGTCGCCATTAGCGCAGAGCTTGATTGGCTCAGAGGAGAGGGTAATGAGTGCCTTCCCCTTTCCGATTAGCATGGCAGCGAGCGTTTAATTTCGGTCCAAAAAAGCACCATGTTTAGACACAGTGGAACAGATGGGCAAGAAATTTCAATTGCGTTTCAGATTTCGAATGCCATTAAACGGGTAAACAAGCCTTAACACCCTTAACATCTCAAGCAAACAAACAAGCATCAAGCAAAAACAACTTCGAGTACCAGCGAAGCATTTTAGAAGCGAAGAACAAAACTGGAACCAGTAATGATGATTGGGAATCGACTGTGGTGTCCGAATGTACTGTGCTGTGGGGCAGCACAGAAGCTTGAAACATTTTCTTTTTACGTAGTGTAGCATGAATCCAGAAGAGCAGACACACAAAATATAGCGAGCGCAGTCAACTGGATGATGGGTGATTAAATAATAATGGCAGTCTGAATACATTTAATTGTGTAATTGTGTAGTAATGCTCTATCTTTTGTTGCTTAATGCAGCCACATTTAAAAGATGAAGCAAAACCTGATATAGAACAGCGAAGACTTGATTGATACTAGCAACATTCTTTCCTTTATTCATCTAGCAGATGATAGCATAGAGCTAAGAGGTCAAGGGTTAGAGGTCATGCTCAGTAACCCAACAGCAGCTCTGTCCTGGCTACGTTTTTAAATGGAGCTCATTCTGAAATGTAAACAAATATACACAATATACAGTATGTTTTAGTGTTGAAGGTTAAAAGATACATCGTTGTCGTCTAGACGGCTTAATCCTGTATTCAGGGTCTAGACGGAAGCCTATTCCAGGAGACTTAGGGCACGACGCGGGTACATCGTGGACGGGATGCCAAGAAGGTACAGTTTAAAGTTTTTTTTTTTTTTTTTTACTAAGTCTAAATGGTTCTATGTTATTTAGACCTACATTACCCATACAGGACCAGATATCTATCATTTGCTGGAATTAATTAAAGATGTTAGCATCTTATCCAACCATCAATCAAGACCAAAGGATTATTAAAATAAATGACTATTTCTTACACTCCATGAGATATGCATGCTGTATTTTCATGCAGAAGAGACATTTCAAAAATGTACACATCCGTCACTCTAAGTATTAGATAAAGTCTAATATATAAACATATGTGTGTGATTTACGTACATAATACCTATTTTGTGTCAAATTATACTGATCCATGAAGTTTATATATATATATATATATATATATATATATATATATATATATATATATATATATATATATAATAATTTTTTTTTCCCTGTTTTTACTAAATAACAAACTAGTTTTTACGCTGCTTTAATACTACTGGACTTTATCAGTTTTTGCGCTTTTTGAGAGAACGCGCATATCATCTGACCAACAACAAGCGAATCCATCAGCAAATAATCACA
>JAAGKR010001738.1:89572-102382 GCA_011419295.1 Clarias macrocephalus
TATATATATATATATATATATATATATATATATATATATATATATATATATATAAAATCATGATTATCTGAAACACCCATAACGAGATAACTTGACGGTAAGGGGGGGATAAAGATAGCGATAATATCTTTCGGTATTTCTGACGTCTGAATTAAGCGATGACTGACACATACAGAAGAGCAAGGCTGAATCTTTCTTTCCTTTTTAGCAGCTCTTTGGGTTATGCTGTCTGTACACGGCCATAAAAAAAATCCCTGACATGATAAAGCAGTAACTGACAATACCATGATCAGCAGGTTGGCTCTGAAAATAGTTTTTACCATCAGAGAAGAAAAATCCCAAACTATTATGAATGTGGCATTGTTGTATGCCTTTAGGTGGAAAAAAAAATACACAGATAAACAGATGGGCTCTCCAGCTTGCTTTAGTACAAAACACACAGCAAAGACTGCCTTTAATAAGGACAGCGGGAGAACGGTTCCTAAGGAGTCCGCTATTCACTAAAAGCCAGACATCTGTGTTGTGGTGTAGCCAAGTTAAGTGTTTATCTTGCTGAGGCACTAATCAGTGCTCTGTATCCGCTAGCATAAAATACATGAGTGTAGAGGCTAAGATTAGCATGGTCTTTTAGAAATTAACCTGCACTAGATATCGTCAGATCATGGGTTTAAATTATATTAATTATAACTCATTACAACTCCTAGTGGTGCAGCAGGTTCTCAGCAGGTTCTCAGGTCCAGTGTCGCGTGTGGGTCCTGAGCTCGGGTTTCTATCTAAATACTGTGTGTTTCATGTTGGTTGCCAAAGTCATGCCAGTAACTGAAATCTATTCCCCTAGTTGTGAGTCGTTCTCATCTAAGGTTCAGTGTAACCAGTAAAATGAGTCATGATCATGGTGCGGTCCAGCACCTGTAAAGGTAGGAGAGCAGCTGCCTGCCAAAACCCCCCATTCAAAACCAGTCACTTTCAGCGAGAAAAGCCGTCTGACAACTTTGTCACCTGTAGCAACACTTTGTCTCCATAGTAACTGCTTCTAAGTCATAATGAATCCCCTCTGATCCATCCATGTTTTGAAAATTTTCATCCATCTTCCATTACTGCTATTTAATGAAACCTTACGCCAGCATGCTGACAGGTTCACGACTCCCCTCACCGCTTCCTTCACGGCTAACGTGAGCTACAAAGATTCTACGTTCTCCCCAAAGCTGTACCCCAAATCCCTCTCTAACCGCTGATCAAGGGCACTATTTGGTGTGTGAAACATGGGATTCTACTTCCTACATAGTGCACTAGCTTTCTGTTTAATGTTATTTGGAATTCATCTCAGGACAGGTAGAAAGGTTCATTCTCATTTTGGCTACATAATTTAAAAATACTTTCACCTTTGGTCCTGACCCACCATGATGCTGACCATGATAAAGTACTTACCTGAGATTAATACATCACTGAATAAGTTAAAACACAACTACTCAGATTCCCTCAAGGAGCCAACAAGCCATCCAAACATGATAAGTGTTTTTCAGTTCCAATAATAGGAAGCTTTCCTCCAACTTCCAGGGCACCTGGTCCAGTCCATAAGCTCATTATTAAGTTCTTTGTATTGTTGGTCTTCTATGTTGGGACAGAAAATCTTTACACTCTGTAGGGAATTTTTCCTAGATCTGGAGATGAAAGTCCCTCCTATCTTCCGGCACAGCAGGATCGATCTTGAACCCGTGCTTGACTCTGACTGTCCATCATGCGGCCACTTGACCAGTCATTATGCTCTGGGTAATGACACAGAGATAGATGCACGCTGACCTCGGTGCTCCCAGTTAGGCTACCACCAAGCTGTAGAGTAATTAAAGTGTATACATTAAGGCTTGATCTCAGCTAACCCATTCTCTACCAGCTGACTGGTTTATTCCACCACGTCTTTTTATTTCTATAATTTTACTCGATTTATTTTCTGTTCATATTTTTCCTCTCTCGTTCCAATTGCATGTCTTGTAGCATGTCGTTTTGTTGCTAGGTAACAGGGTCATGGGAAGGTGCAGGGTCTTGGTCAAATGCTTTGAACAGAACAATGTCAGAAAGCAGAGTACAGCTTTGGACAGATTAATAAGGGATGGAAATGTTTGATCTTTTTATGCATATGAGCAATGTTAAAAGCGGTAGGTGATAAAGGCAATGAAAAGCCAATTCAAATTTGACTGACGTCAGATTTTACATCTGAGAATGTGATAAAAAAAAATCCCCAAAAGCTCTAGCACTTAGCCAGAGCGAGAGAGAGAGAGAGAGAGAGAGAGAGAGAGAGAGAGAGAGAGAGAGAGAAGAGAGAGGCCAGATGTCTATCATGGCATCATTGCTGTGGGGCATGCTATCTCTAACACACCATTTAGTCTGTGTAGAATCAGACAGCTCAAACTGTCTACAGGCAGATTTTTTTACTTGCCAATTTGACATCCGTACCAGAAATGTAACTCTGCTCTATTTGCTGTAAAACTGTATTTAGTACGGCGAAAGCAGTCATGCAGCTCATACCCTTAGCAACAATGCAGGCAGAATTAATGCAATCGCTCTTTCTAATCTTTGATTAAACGGAGCTGAATTAAGCACCAACATCTGGTTCTACAGCAGTAGAATGCCAGTTTATTTACTCCTGAAATGTTCCTGAGAATGTGACAAAGCTGATTCATAACCGGCTTTAATTCTCTTCCTGACTAAGCATGAACTGTACGGGCTGCGGTATATTTCTATTGTGCGTTTTTTGTCATGCGAGTACCACTGTTTTTCTCCAGAATTACCTCCTACATTAGTTTTATCCAAATCACACCAGTCTCTCTGTTAGTGCAGTCTCCCATCAAGGAAGGAGCTACCAACCAGCGAAGGTGAAGAATATCATGTGTTTCACTCTGACCACATATTTTTTGAACTGCTCCTCAAGCAATGCTGGGGACGATATTTCCTTTTCATTTCAAGGAAAGCGCTATCCACCCCTTCCGCTTGCTGATGATCACGGATACCAATGATTGGCTAGTGTCCCTATGGATGTGACCATTTAAGTGGTAGTTTGACCCCCTTATCCAGAGCGACTTACATTTTTATTTGAGCAGTTGATGGTTAAGAGCCTTGCTCAAGGGCCCAACAGTGACAACTTGGTGGTAGAGAGGTTAGAACCTGTGATCCTTTGATCAGCACGGCAACAACTTAAACACTGACCGCGATCTCCAGATAATAGAGTGAACACACGTTGTGTGCACGACTCAACGCACATCTTGTGGAAAAGAGGAATCTCTGTCTGTGGAAACTGTACAATGTATTCTGGTTAGTTATATTATTATGTATCATTGCCTGTATTTGTAGTTTTTTTTATAATGCCATTTAAATCGAACTGCATGGAATTTACATACAAAGTGGACTTTTATGTTCGTTTGCCTTGGAAACGCTGGAGAATAACAGTGGAAATACCAACACAACACAAGTCTGGAAAGATCCTCAGCCTCAGCTTATTTATTTTGCAACTGCCCGCAATATATCGTAATGAATACAGTTAAATCTATTTCCCAAAGTACCTGTGAAAAGATTTTATCTAAATTAAACCTCTGCAACACTGGATAGTCAGTTATTAATGTAGAAAAGCTGCGCCATGCACTTCCACGCACAGTTGTATCCATGGTCTTTGTTTGATCTGTGAGCTTTATATCTCACATCTCACTTGTTTCCACATGAAAATTAAAACATTTAAAACGCCCCACTTGGTTAACCTTGTGTGTTGCTTCTTATGACAGCCCCAACCCTGATGAACACCACTAGTCTGAACCAGATACCCTGTGAACCAACTTGGCAGTACACATTTTCTCCAGCACTTATATCAGCAACATGCAGTTCAAATCTATTTGCATTCTGCTTCAATTCTAACCGGCTTTGTACAAAAGCATCTGCCAATTAAATAAATGAAAATGTAAATGAATCAGTCTTTCCTTAGCCAAATACGGCCTTAAAACCAACTCAGAATAAACTAATCCGCATCGTGATTATGCAAAGTGAAACCCCAGCTATTTCACCTGCCAAAATCCCTGTAATAACCTACACATCATGGTGCATCTTAATAAGCAGTGCACTAACTATCTTAGCGCAATCCTCCAAATTTCGTATTACAACAATAAACCAAAAGGGCGTTCTGCTTTTTTTCTTTGTTTGTTTGTTTTCATCCAGTTTCTCTGCATATCAGTGTCCTGATGTGTCACTTTTCTTGCCTTATCAGCTTGTTCTCTTTACAGGAAAGGAATCCAATTATGCTGATTAATTTCATGGCGGTTAAAGCAATTAATTTTAGATATTTTTTGCTTTCTTCAAATCCATCAAGTCGCAATACATTCATCAAGATTACAATTTGAAATGTAAAATTATAAGGTTCTTATAATAATAAGATAATCCTGATCCCTTCGTTTCATTTAAAATGGAATTTAGTAGTATTACATCATTCACATACTACATTCAGTCAATATACAGTATACTTGTAAAGAAGTTTTTATAACTTTATTTGCCCAAACATTCCAGATGCAAATTTAAGAGTTAAAAGCACACCAAATATTTGATTAATAATTACATTTATCCTGCAATAATTCTGTGATGGGATTATTGTCCCAGCTAAGACGAGAGCTTGCGTTTAGATGTCACACTGACACCATTTAAAATGTCACACTGATTTCCCCTTCAGTGCCCTTTTTCTTTTTAGAACTGATAATAAAATGACTCATTCCAGTAATCATCTTTATTTAAGGTTGAATTGAGGCTCAAACTGAATAAACAGTCTGTAAGAGGTCAAATACGAGGAAAAAATCTTGTTGTAGTCCAAAAAAAAAACTCATCAGAAGTTTATTTGATCAAATGTATGTAGAAGCCTGACGATAACAGAATGAGTCCAGACTTAAAATTATTATCATGTCCTCCATTCTTCCAGGAATGCTTTCCACTAGGTTTGTAGAGATTTGTGCTCATTCAGCTACAAGAGCATTAGTGATGGGTGAGGAGGCCCCGGGTGCAGTCAGTGGTCCAGTTCATCCCAAAGCTGTTCATTGGGGTTTGAGGTCAGGACTCTCATTTTCTTGCACACAAACACTTGGCAAACCATGTCTTCATGGAGCCATCCTGGACAATTGTATGCTTCCAAAGTCCCATGTAGGGGGGTGGGTGGTGGTAAGGTATCCAAAAACCTTTTGTACACCAAGCCTATTTAAAGCACATTTTAAATTCCAATTAAAAGAAAAGCACAGGATAGGTGTAGGTATACTGTAGACTTATCGCTTGCTCTCTGAATACCTGCCACTCTAAACTCATCCACATGTATTAATCTTATACATTCTGTCATTAAGACAAGACACCTGCATTTTACTAGGTACATAATGCTATCTGACATCCCTTTGACATGCTGCTGAACTGCAGATTTACATCGATCAGCCACACCACTAACACCATCGCCGGGTGAATTGAATATCATTGATTATTAATTATATACCAGTAAACTGGTAAGAGGATCATGGGCATCCGAGCCTCACCTATGCCTGTGGGGAGGAAAAAGCCAGCCTGTCTGATCCCATCCCACAGAACGACCGAGGTAGTGCAAATTGCTGAAAAATAGGTTAATGCAGGCTATGGCATCAAAGATATCATAACACCCAGTGCATAACAGCCTGTCATGGACGCGGCTTAGCAGGCAAAGAGTTCAACATTATTGATCTGGCCTCCAAATTCACAGGATCTCAATTCGATTAAGCACCCGTGCAATCTGCCAGACAAACAGTCTGATCCACAGAGGCCCCATCTCACAACTTACTGTGCAGCACTGAAATGATCTGCCACTAATGTTTCAGCGGCACACACCACAGCACACCCCTAGAGGTCTTATGAAGTCATGTCCTGAGGGATCGGGGCCGTCACATCGGCACAAGGGGAACCTACACAATACTGGGCATAGTGTTTTGCATTTTAATGTTATGGCTGATCAGTGTTCGTGAGGAATCTCGCAGTAAGAGGAAAAACATTCACAAGAGCCCACCAGTGGCTCTCTGACCATCTGTTATTCAGATTCATGAAGCAGAATATTAATAGTGAATGATGCAGCTAAAGATCTCGGCATCCTGCAACTGTTTCAATCATATACACACAGTACAAGCACAACAAACCATGCGGAACAGAATTTCCATTTCAAACTATCTTAACTGGAACTTTCTGATAATGCTTAGTCACCATAATATCTCTAGGGGGTGCACTGTATATCTGGCAAAACCAGATTGTTTTTGAACAGTTCCCAGAATCTGAAATTTGGGGATTGCTTAAATACAACCAGGCATAACAATATGTACAATCTGTTTTAATAACAGGGAAAAGTAAAACAATTATACATTCGGTATGCACTCTCATGTTTACAACATGTGGTCATTTTTGGGCAGCTAGGGCCCAAATTATAATTGATGAATGACAAATCCAGGGTCAAGGGTTCGATTGCCTCCTTCGGTCTGTTTGTGCGGAGTTTGCATTTTCTTCCCATGACTGGTGGGTTTCTAGGCAAATCACGATCTGACACGCTGGCCTCTCAGGAACTCCTTTAATCTTCCAAACAAGCGAGGTCATGACTGTATAGGGGGTTGTGGGAATAACTCCCTGCCGAGAATGTTGATTTTCAAGGTTCAGGCATTCCTCTCGCTGAATGTTCAAGGGAAAGACTGTGCCTCCGAGTGGCGCAGTGGTAAAGTGCTTGCCCTATAGATTGGAGATTGCGAGTTCGATCCCTGGGTGATGCTGTTACCTCTCACAGCCGGAGGTCTAGAGAGAGCTGATTGGCCGAGCTCTCTCAGAGGGGAGGGATGAATGTGTTACGCTGCCCCCAACGGTGCGTGAGCGGGTCAGTTGGCGTCACATGGTTCGGAGGAAACACGTGATAGTCTTCGCCCTCCCGGCTGAGTAGTAGTAGTAGCCTTAATGTGGGAGCCCCCTAGTGACGGGGAGGAATTGGAAACGACTAAATTAGGGAGAAAATTGGGGAAAAATCCAAAAAAAAAAAAAAAAAAAAAGGGAACGACTGTAGTGGCATCTGAACAACCTTAGCCGAGACCTTCTTTTACTGATGTGCGGCTTTCTTTAAAACATTTCCATTCAAATGTTTTACTGTGGGCGGCAAGGTGGTGTGATGGTTAGCACTGTCGCCTTGCACCTCCAGGGTCGGGGTTTGATTCCCGTCTCTGTGTGCATGGAGTTTGCATGTTCTCCTCAGGCAACCCTTAATGGATTATCTCCGGGTACTCCAGTTTCCTCCCACTGTCCAAAGACATGCAGATTAGGTTAATAGTCATTCCCAAATTGGCCGGAGTGTGTGAGTGTGTGTATGTGTGTGTGTTCCCGATGTATTGGCACCCTGTCCAGAATGTACCCCGCCTTGTGCCCTAAGCCTCCTGGGATAGGCTCCAGGGTTCCCGTGACCCTGAATACAGGATTAAGCGGTATAGATAAGTGAGTGAGTGAGTGTTTTACTGTGGCGAAGAGTCTCATCACCAGATACTGTGCTTCTATAAATATCACTCGGTTTTATGCCTTCATTTACAAGAAGTCCCAGTTTGCCTCGAACAGCCTTTTTTATGGATTGAGTTTTTAAAAAAGATGCCAATAATTCTGAGGCAGATCATACAAATAGTGGCCTTATCTCTGAAGGTGCATTTTGTACCTCTGTATACTATTCAAGTAAGGACTTATTAGGACACTTTTTTTTTTTTTGGACCTGCTGCTCTGCACAATTCGTCTTTGGGAAAGAAGCCTAGAACCAGGAATTATCTCGGGGTGTGGGTGTGTGTGTGTGGGGGGGGGGGGCGTTCATTGACCTGATTTGTGACATTTTATGTCCTCTCTTCAGCAGCACCTGACTGATGAGCTCTCACTTTTTCAGTATTAGGAATCAATGTGGTCCTGAAGAGGGATCGTTTGTACAGTGATTAAGGGAGTGAATAAGTAGTGAACCGATTATATAGCAGCCAGTCTGCTCATCTAATCTGGTGAATCCTGCTTCTTTAGATTGCTTGCCAGGATGTCATTAACCTGCTTTAAAAGTTTAATTTAAGTAGTGTAGAAGGAGCAGCCTCCAATTAATGATTGCAGAAGTTCCTGATTAACATTGTTTCCTTATTGATTCGTTTCTAAATCCTTACTTTTACTACTTACTGTAAAGTTTAACATGTCTCGAACTATACGACAGCACAGCATCGTGCAACCAAAAAGCAACGAATAAGCAGCAAATAAAGTTTAGAGTTTTGTCCTAAATACAAGGACCAAAAAAGTGCTTCTTTGATTGATGGCATGGACAAATGATGAATGGTGCATCTTCGATGGTGCATCTTACCAGTTACTTCTCTAATCAAACACCTAGAAATCACCTTGCAACAGATGCAAAGACTGCGAAAGGAGCTGGATAGTTTTTCTGGGCCAAAAAAAAAAAAAAAAAAATGTTTTAGACTGGACAAGTCAGTCTGCTGAATAGCAATGAGCTGTATTTCACATAAGGTGAAAAGTCCCTGAAATGAAATGAGAAGAAAGTGAAAAGAGCTGAATCACATGTCTAGTAGAGCGCCACAAGTGAAGATACCCAATATTACTGCCTTCAGGCAGGCACCAATCGAACTCAACAAATCCATGCAAGAAGTTATTCACTTTTAGTCCAATTTGGCCTAAAGGAATGAAAAAAAACAGAGGCTGCATATTCTATAAGAGATTATATAGAACAGGTAACAAATGTATATTTCCATTAAACCTGACAGGACTGATTCCACCCTGATCTTCTCTACTTGCTTAAGTGACGTGAAAATGGATGTAGCAGAATGTTGTGAAACTCAGAGGTTATCCTGATTAGGACAGGCCCATCAATAAGTAAAGCATATAATTTAAACCTAGCCATTGGCAACACTGCAGTATCTCCACGCACGCTGCTGCAGGAGCTGCTGTGATCTTCAGTATAAATGCCAGCTATCATTTTCATTCAGATTCAACTGCACAATATTGCAAAAATCTAGTCCATTTTTATAGACTGACGCTGCATGATTTTACGCACTGCAATGCTGCAACTGGATCAGCTGATTAGAGAACTGCAGGCATCAGCCGATGTACAGTAGAGGTATTTCTCATATGCGCCTTAATGGGAAAAAAACATGATTCCTATTGTTGTGTCAGAAAAGGTCAGTGTAAAAAAAAAATAAAAAATTTTACGGTGGCTGCCAGAATTTTTCCGTAAAAATACTGTAGTAATGTTTTTGGTTGTACGGGATTGCACTTATTATACTGCATTTTTTTTTCTCGAGCCTGGCCAGGAATTGAACCCAGACCCTGGTGGTGCAGGCCACAGTGCTAACCACTGCACTACCATGTTACGACACATGTTGTCGTTGTTGGAGTGCGAGTCGTGCAGGGGACGCTGGGAAACCAAGTTAGCATTATTGCCTTGCACCTCCAGGATCTGGGTTTGATTCCTAGCCAGGCTTGAAAAAAAAAAAAAACTATTAAAATCCATAAAATATGCAGTATAATGAGTGAAATCCTGTACAACCAAAAACTGCAATCACAGCTGCTGTTTTTTACTGTAAAATTTACTGTTTATTTTTTTACAGTGTGCACAACATATAAATGTAATATTCGTGTTTTTCTCAACAAAAAGTCTTTTTTTTTTTTTGTGCACTTCAAATCCAGCTCCTACTGTACAAACAAGCAAGAAAATTTACCTAATAAGAACTCGTTCGTTCATCTTCAGTAAGCACTTTATCCTGATCCGGATCATGGTGGATGTAAGGTGGGAATCCAGATAAGAAAAAATGTGTTTTTAAATTGTGAATTAGTTATTGCAGGAAACGTGTTTCAAACGTCTCGCACATGTACCAGCGACGATGAGTTTCATCAGCATATTAAGAGTGTGGCACAATGCCATTATTTGTTTCTGTATCTTTATCTGAGGAGGGATCAAGACCAGAAGATTTTACATGAACCCTACTATCATGCCCCAGAAATACTGGAAAGGTAAAAAAAAAAAAAAAAAAACACACACACACACACACACACACACACACACACACACACACACACAAGGGATGTGTTTTTTAGACTAAGAAATTCTTGTTATTTACACATTCTAATAATTTTGCAGAGCAAAATATATTCAGTACTATTCAAACCCTGAACCTCCACAGGTCGTGGCCATGTGGAGCTTTCTGTTGAATGCGAGTGAGTGAGCTAGGGGACTATCCTTCAAAACAACAATGCCTTATTTCACATCAAGAAAGCTTGTAGCTGACAACAACAGCCATCTGGGACGCAGTCACAGTACTTTCACAAGTCAAAATAAGATCCTTCGAGCAGCATTGTCTCATGTCTCTATGAGTTTTCTTTTAAAAAGCAATTGCAAACGACCATTTCAGACCGAGAAAAAAACAAACATTTTTGTTTGTTTCATTTAAAAGAATGTAATTACTGTATTAATATTTGTGTACTGTACCTGAGCAGAGATATTCTGTCCAGTGCACAGCAGCACATGCACTGTGTAAGATATGGAGCCTTGCCTTTAAGAATTATTAATATTTGGAGACCTGAGCAGAGGCATGCTCTCTTGTGCTGCACTGTGTAAGATATGAAGCAGAGATTCTAAAATTTTAATATTTATTTTTTTGAATTTCGGGTAAGTTTGTACAGGAATATGGTAGAAATAAATAAAATGGTTGGATTTCGATGTTCAGTAAGTCAGTGTTCGGGAGAGATTACTGGAGCGCACCACAGTCGACAAACAAATTAAAAAGATTTGATGCATTTAATTAATTGACTTTGAGTGTTATAGTTACATGCTGTAGTTTTTTTGTTTGTTTCAGATGCACACCTATGTGTTGTGTTTCATTGTACAATTTCCTTAAATCTGTTCTCCCTGCTCCCTGCTTCCTACTACCAAGATACTCCTGAACCAGAGAGTCAGAGTCAGAAGCATCCTGTCTGGGCTAAAGACAAAAAGAACTGGACTATTGCTCAGTGGTCCACAGTGCTCTTTTCAGATGAAAGTTTCATTCAGAAGCTCCCAGAGTCAGGAGGAAGAGTGGGGAGCCGAAGAATACAAGTTGCTTGAGGTCTAGTTTGATGTTTTCACAGTCTGTGATGATTTGGGGTGCCATGTCATTTACTCGGTGTTGGTCCAATGTGTTTTATCAAGTCCAAAGTCAATGCAGCCATCTACCCAGAGATCTTAGAGCGCATTGTGCTTCCATCTACTGACAAGCTTTAAGGAGATCCTGATTTCCATTTTTAGCAGGACTTGACACCTGCCCACTAACTTGTTCAGCTTAATAAAGCTATGTAATATTGCAAAGTTATTGCCTGTATATATACTATATATGTACTGTATATAGTACATATACTGTATACACTCACCTAAAGGATTATTAGGAACACCACACTAATACGGTGTTTGACCCCCTTTCGCTTTTAGAACTGCCTTAATTCTACGTGGCATTGATTCAACAAGGTGCTGAAAGCATTCTTTAGAAACGTTGGCCCATATTGATAGTGTAGCATCTTGCAGTTGATGGAGATTTGTGGGATGCACATCCAGGGCACGAAGCTCCCGTTCCACCACATCACAAAGATGCTCTACTGGGTTGGGATCTGGAGACTGTGTGGGCCATTTTAGTACAGTGAACTCACTGTCATGTTCAAGAAACCAATTTGAAATGATTCGAGCTTTGTGACATGGTGCATTATCCTGCTGGAAGTAGCCATCAGAGGATGGGTACATGGTGGTCATAAAGGGATGGACATGGTCAGAAACAATGCTCAGGTAGGCAGTTAAACGATGGCCAATTATCACTAAGGGGCCTAAAGTGTGCCAAGAAAAGATCCCCCACACCATTACACCACCACCACCAGCCTGCACAGTGGTAACAAAGCATGATGGATCCATGTTCTCATTCTGTTTACGCCAAATTCTGACTCTACCACTTGAATGTCTCAACAGAAATCGAGACTCATCAGACCAGGCAACATTTTTCCAGTCTTCAACTGTCCAGTTTTGGTGAGCTCGTGCAAATTGTAGCCTCTTTTTCCTATTTGTAGTGGAGATGAGTGGTACCCGGTGGGGTTTTCTGCTGTTGTAGCCCATCCGCCTCAAGGTTGTGCGTGTTGTGGCTTCACAGATGCTTTGCTGCATACCTCAGTTGTAACGAGTGGTTATTTCAGTCAAAGTTGCTCTTCTATCAGCTTGAATCAGTCGGCCCATTCTCCTCTGACCTCTAGCATCAACAAGGCATTTTCGCCCACAGGACTGCCGCATACTGGATGTTTTTCCCTTTTGGGTTGTGCGTGAAAATTCCAGTAACTGATCAGATTGTGAAATACTCAGACCGGCCCGTCTGGCACCAACAACCATGCCACGCTCAGAATTGCTTAAATCACCTTTCTTTCCCATTCTGACATTCAGTTTGGAGTTCAGGAGATTGTCTTGACCAGGACCACACCCCTAATTGCATTGAAGCAACTGTCATGCGATTGGTTGATTAGATATTGCATTAATGAGAAACTGAACAGGTGTTCCTGATAATCCTTTAGGTGAGTGTACATATATAGTATATTTATCTCTCTCTCTCTCTCTCTCTCTCTCTCTCTCTGTATATATAGTACAGGCAATACATTGGCAATATTACATAGCTTTGTTAAGCTGAACAAGTAAATTTTCTTCATAATTGAAGTTTACAAGTAAAACTGATATATTCCATATTCATTGGGGAAAGTGAAATAGTTCACACCTTTTTTTTTTTTTTT
>JAAGKR010001738.1:102402-114500 GCA_011419295.1 Clarias macrocephalus
ACACACACACACACACACACACACACACAAGGGATGTGTTTTTTAGACTAAGAAATTCTTGTTATTTACACATTCTAATAATTTTGCAGAGCAAAATATATTCAGTACTATTCAAACCCTGAACCTCCACAGGTCGTGGCCATGTGGAGCTTTCTGTTGAATGCGAGTGAGTGAGCTAGGGGACTATCCTTCAAAACAACAATGCCTTATTTCACATCAAGAAAGCTTGTAGCTGACAACAACAGCCATCTGGGACGCAGTCACAGTACTTTCACAAGTCAAAATAAGATCCTTCGAGCAGCATTGTCTCATGTCTCTATGAGTTTTCTTTTAAAAAGCAATTGCAAACGACCATTTCAGACCGAGAAAAAAACAAACATTTTTGTTTGTTTCATTTAAAAGAATGTAATTACTGTATTAATATTTGTGTACTGTACCTGAGCAGAGATATTCTGTCCAGTGCACAGCAGCACATGCACTGTGTAAGATATGGAGCCTTGCCTTTAAGAATTATTAATATTTGGAGACCTGAGCAGAGGCATGCTCTCTTGTGCTGCACTGTGTAAGATATGAAGCAGAGATTCTAAAATTAAAATATTTATTTTTTTGAATTTCGGGTAAGTTTGTACAGGAATATGGTAGAAATAAATAAAATGGTTGGATTTCGATGTTCAGTAAGTCAGTGTTCGGGAGAGATTACTGGAGCGCACCACAGTCGACAAACAAATTAAAAAGATTTTGATGCATTTAATTAATTGACTTTGAGTGTTATTGTTACATGCTGTAGTTCACCTTTCTTTCCCATTCTGACATTCAGTTTGGAGTTCAGGAGATTGTCTTGACCAGGACCACACCCCTAATTGCATTGAAGCAACTGTCATGCGATTGGTTGATTAGATATTGCATTAATGAGAAACTGAACAGGTGTTCCTGATAATCCTTTAGGTGAGTGTACATATATAGTATATTTATCTCTCTCTCTCTCTGTATATATAGTACAGGCAATACATTGGCAATATTACATAGCTTTGTTAAGCTGAACAAGTAAATTTTCTTCATAATTGAAGTTTACAAGTAAAACTGATATATTCCATATTCATTGGGGAAAGTGAAATAGTTCACACCTTTTTTTTTTTTTTTGATAATTGTAGCTATAAGTAAAAGCTAATAATAGCTATAGAAATTATGAAAATGAATATATATATATATATATATATATATATATATATATATATATATATATAATTATTGTGTAATATTAAGTTTATATCACCGTTAGTAATTATGATTGGCACATAAAACTACTACCAGGTCTAATGTTTGTTTGTTTTTTCCTCCAGCGAGGCGCAATGACTGATGGGTAATTTTGTTTGTCCAAGTCATGTGAAGTGACGAACCATTAGTTACTGTTACTCTATTCTGCTCACAGTTCTCATCCAACTAAGCACTTTTGCTATCTACAGAATCTTACTAACATGGCTGAATACCCTGTCCAGATTACATTGCAGGACACTACTGGTTGATAAGAATGCAGCACAGGTCTCAAACAGATGTCAGATGCCAAAAATATGAAGAATTTTTTAAAATAAAATATAGTTTTTAACAGAACAATATATAGTATTCAGTTTTATCTTAAGAATACATATAGCTCTGGAGGTAAATGGATTTACACAGAACTATTATTATTATTATTATTATTATTATTATTATTATTATTATTATAATACCTTGAATATGCTAGAGATCTGAGCTTGCGTGTGGATTTTTCACATACTTTAATCTCCTTTATCAGAAGCACATCAAAGACCAGTAAAATTAGCTCTTCCTCTCAGCATGAAAACCAATGCACTGGATGACATAATTACATATTGACATCAATTAGCCTGTAATGAGACGGTGAGATTAGATCTAACTAAAGAGAAGATGAAACAAGGGTTTTAATGGTCTGGACAAGCCTTTCCCTTCTAACCGTGTCCAAACATGTTTCTCTTCTCTTCTGTGTATTCTTTTGTTTCTGAGCTGCTTATATGATTGATTTTGGAAATGATGCACATTTCTTATTTTTTTTCTTATTCAGGTGTCTGTATCCAACGAGTCGGCCATTCATCAGAGCATTCAACACACCAGCCAAACGCAAATGTTTACACATTCCCACATTGCAAATGAGAATGTATCCATCAATTATTCTGGCTCTTATTTGCGAGTGTTTGTGTGTGGAAGCAAAAAGGGAATTGATGAGCAAGTTAGAGCAAGAGAGAGAGAGAGAGAGAGAGAGAGAGAGAGAGAGAGATGTGCAGTTAATTATTGTAATAGAGAACTGATTTCCTGGACGGAGAACATTGTAGCATCCTATAACAGACTCGCTGGCGTGACTGTACTGAGGAGGGAAAAAAATTGAAGGGCAGCCTACAATTCCCAGAGGGCCGTGCTTCAACTCAGAGTAACGTCAGAGTAGGCATCTGCTGGCTCTGTGTGAGGAAGAAATGATTTCATTTGGCACATTGTTTTTGCATTCCTACAAGGGAGCTCTGAAATTAAACCTGCCATTCTGGTACTTACTTGAGCGGAGAACTTTACCCCCCAAAAATGAAAATGTGCTCCATTTGTGTACAATCAATCTGCTTATTTATTTTGATAAATTGTCTTTAATAAATTGGTCACTTTTACTCGGCTTAAAGGAGGAATTCTTGTGTTATAATACACATAAAAATCTGCATCTCAAGAGGCAACGATCCTTTGTTTTTACTTTCCTTTTCCTGTATTTGTACGGAACACTTGAAAGCAATACCATTTACTAATACACCGAGCTGAGTAACCAGCATACGAATGGTGTTCAAGTCAAACCGGGACTTTTCTTCTGTATGAAGGCGTAGAAACCTTTTGGCCTTTACAGAAAACTTCAAGAACAGCACATGCTGAGACTTTTAGCTGCAGTAATTCATTTGAATGATGCGATCATTTTAAAGATGGCCATACGATGATGAATGATGATGAATCTCGTTCAAGGCGGCTCGGAGCTCACTGCAGTCCTTTCCTTGAACAATCAGCAAGTGGAACGCCTGATCCTTGAAAATCTAAGGATGACTTCTCGCCAGCTTGTGGACGAGACACATCTGTCTGTGAGAACTGTACACGCAACCATTCACCAACACCACTTTCACATCACAGGAACTTGGCTAGGGGTTATCACCACAACCTCTCAGGCATCACAGCTCCGGCATATTGAGAAAATGTTCTGACATCCGAGCATTAGTGAAATGCCCAGATATGTGCATTAGTGTAGCAGGGGATTAAATAGAAGTTTAAAGTGTGTTATGGGAGTAAAAACATATCGGCAAGAGACGGAGCGGCTCATGCTCTGGTGATGTAAGAACAACATGGAGCTGAACATGCTCAATGCTGTGGACTTTGGGAGACACCAATCAATACTTCTCCTCCCACATTATGCAAAAGGAGAAGTTTATGGCAACTACTACCTGAAATGGGAGACCAACATAAACTCCATCTTTAAAAAGGCCCAGCAGAGGATGTACTTTCTGAAATAACTGAGAAAGTATGATCTGCCACAGGACAGGAGCTGCTGATGCAGTTTTATACTGTACAGAGCAGCCACAAAACAGGACAGGAGCAGACTGTAGCAAACAGCAGACGAAAAAATAAATTGGTGCTCCCCTGCCCACTCTCCATTGTATACTCTACAAAAAAAAAAAAAAAAAAATCACTACAGACCTCCCCCACACACTCTGGACCCTGGACACTAAAACTGCCAAAAACGAGAACAGTTTATTTATAGTTATTTATTTCTTCAAGCAATCGTCCTAACAAAGAGTTGACCTTGATTACATGCAGTCTGGCGTATAAAAGCACCAAAAAGCTTTTTTACAAATTTCTTACATCCTACTTTACATCTACAAATACTGTTTTGGGAAAATGGTCAGTCATCACTTCTTTCCAATATATGACCCATATTACAATTATTAGCACTACCCACATACAGTACAGTGCAAAAGTCTGAAGCGCCATATTATCTGGAGTAGAAATGTAGTTATATAAGTTTATTATGTCTGCATTATTATGTACCAGACCATTCCCTACAAAGATACACTAAAATTCATGAATAAATAACATTACAGGCATACAAATATTAAAGAAAGCTACATATTACATGACAGGCCAGTTTTCACATGGGGGGGAGGGGGGGGCGAGGGGGGGGGTATCAATAATGTAGACTCCAGGGTTCTGCATGAAAATAAAAAGGAGCGAGTGTGACAAAGTTACCAAAAGAACTCATAATCTCCAGCATGCTCAGTAAAACCTACCAGCTGTTTTAGTGCAAAAGTCTTGGGAACATCCAAACAAAAGCCATGTGCAATGATGCTTTTGAAAACATTTCTACATTAAAAGAAACTTCTATAAAAAGCACTAAGTAATAACATAAACAATAATCGGTTCATATTTGTTACGGAAACTCTTTGTTTGAACATAAGCGGTAGTGTTCGAAACAGATGTGTGCAGTATTCTAAGTAAAACAGCTGTTAGGTTTTACTGAGCATGCTGGAGAATATGAGCTCTTTTGGTAACTTCGTCACACTCGCTCCTTTCTATTTTCATGCAAAACCCAGGAGTCGACATTATTGATTTTTTTTTTTCCCCATCTGAAAACTGGTCTGTCATGTAATAAGTCGCTTTCTTTACAGGCATGCAAATATTCTCTTGTAATGTCATTTATTCATTCATTTTAGTGTATATTTGTAGGGAATGGTCTTGTACATAATAATGCAGACATCATAAACTTAGATAACAAAATTTGTACTACAGATAATATGGCGCCTAAGACTTTTGCATAGTCCTGTATCTTTTTTTTTTTTTTTTGACTGATTGTACAAAACACAATATACAGTATTACAATTCGTGATGCACCCGATAGAAATCTGAAAGCATGCAGCATGTTTTTGTATGTTATCCTGGTCCATGATCTTTGGAAGGAGAATTTTGTTCATGGCTTTAAGCAAATAGGCATGTCGATGTCTGGGTCAGCTTAGGACCGGCCTGTGTGACTCTACACATCTTTCTGACTCTGTGAGATTAGACAGATAAGAGAGAAAAACAGGGAATGATGTTAATGATTATGATGATGAGGCAGTGCACTTTCTGGTGTCTTTCTGTCAATCCCACAGAGAGTTTTACAAATGTTCCTTTCATGGGAGAAGAGTGACAGGCTGTTGTGACACATGCTAAAACAATCACTATGCATGAGTAAATCTGAAATAGTGAGTATTATGCTAGTAAGGAGAAAGAGGGCTGCTAGCTACGGTAGGTAGGCAGACAGAAGACACTTGCCCACTAAGAGGTGATTTATTTTGGCGAAATGTGAAGGAAACATTGCGGGGGATTTTTTTTTTTTTTTTTTTGGTGTTGTTGTTAATTATTTGTCAAAAGCTTGGCGAAAAACGTTAAATGTAAAATGAACACTACATCAACATTACACTACCTTACAGCTTCTATAGCTTAGATACTGTAGCTTGGGATCATCTGCTAGTGATGTGAAGTGAAAGCACTGTGCACAGTCTACTGAAGATGTATGAACTGTGTTGTGAACCATCCGTCTCTGTCCTATTAATAAACGTGACCTTTCTTTATTATATGACATTAGACTGCTTGTTCCTGTGCCTGTTTTTAATGGACTCATCAATGCAATATAATTACAGCATTTGGCTACATTAAGCTATACTGGGAGCCCAGTTCCAGTTTCCATAATTACAGTCTGGTTGCTTTTTAATGCACTAAAGAATGGTTGACTCTGAAGGGGGTTCCAAAAGCAACACCTGTGCAAAAAAGAAAAGACATTTCATTCCAGTGCATGCAATTTATATAGATGATGATGATGATGATTATGATGATGATAAATCAGACCTTACTGTGTGTTGGAAATGGCCAAGACCAGGAAATTTATGCTATGAATGATTTATTCATGGTGTCGTGTTTTTGACAAAAAATGTCAAAACATCCAAAACATCTGGAAATTTTGTTTTGTTTTGTTTTTTTGGCTAAAACACAAAATCATGAGAGGGAAAAAATTAACACAGTTTTTGGGTTTTAGCCATTCTCAAACCACCAGTAAGGTCTCGTATATCTCATCATCATCATCATCATCATCAATATAAATTGTATACATGTGAACTAAACGTCTCAAAGATCATGGAGCAACACAATGATATGCAAAATGACTTAAAGTACAGAAGTACAGTAAACACACAGAACACATACTGTAAACAGAACATTGTTGTGACAGCTGATATGACAGCTGGAGCATGAAGTTAAACACTCAGTCATGTTTTCAAACTCCTGAACAACTGAGAAGCAAAACACACTCCAAGACGAGGCAAGACAAGCACTATCCGCTGCAATCTCATGATGTAATTGTTATACAGTAACAATCATTTCTTCATATTCAGATTTTCTTGTATTTTTTTTATGTAGTTTTATTTCTCCGGGCAAGTTTTTGGCTTTTGTTTTCAGTCCGGTCTCTGGACCGGACCAGTTTCATAAGAATGTTATTTTGTTTGTTAAGGTGATTAGTACACTGGTGATGCTAAATGCGGAGTGGTTGGAACGGATGAGAGGGGAAACGACGCTGCTGCTGAGGCTGTTACATAAACAAGTACTTTTGTATCTTTGGGCACTTTGCAGCCTGTCACAGTAAAACATTTGTTCTTGTTTCTTTAATGTAATCTTCATCACTTCATTCAATATGAAGAAATGCAGTGGTGGGACGTGGTTGGGGGGGGGGGGAGTACAAAGTAATGCAAAAAAGAAGAAGAAGAAGAAAAAAAGGAAAGAGAGCATGGCCAGTTTTTCTTTATTATTTCTTGACCAAGGATGGCTGGTATGCCATTAAGATTCAAACTCAAGAGATCTTGTCAAGTGCTCTTCTGTTTGCTGCCACTCCAGACCCAATAAGTATCTCTACATCTATGGAGAAAATATTTAATGCTTTATTCCTAAATATTAGTCGTTGGTTTGACATTGTTTTTTCCCTGAATTCTTCCCACATTCTGTGTTCAAACATGGCAATCCCATGAAAAACACGAAAAGGCATAGAAGCTTCTGTGCTTTTATAGTTCTCTAATTCAGATTTGATGAATATGTTGATTGAAACCTGAATCCTGAACCTCTACACATGCCTGCTGTGCGACTTCTCTGGGGAAGCTGCTTTTGCATCAGCTGCGTTTGCATACAGAAACAGATCCCGTTAGCAGTTTCTGTGTGTAACTTCTTATATTTTTGGAACAGATTCCCATCAGATTATCTAATGAGGATGTAACAAAGCAAAACTGCAGCGGCGATGGTTTCTGCATATTGCGTATCTCATGCTCGCTGAGATTGATAGATTATATGCTGTACCACCTGAGTGACTAAACAGTGGACCTGCATCTGCTGCAGTATGTATGAGGGTTAAAGCCGCTCGTCCACACTCGGTGAACGCGGTGTCAACCTTCTCATCACCATCATAAAGTAGCACATCAATGAGCATTAAAGGCTAATACTCATGAGTCCGCTTCAGTGGCGAAGCCAGGAATTCATATCAGGGATATGAGGAGGTATGCTAATAAAGTGACTGTGCTGATAAGTGTCACGCGCTGATGCATTCCGGGATGATTTTAGACCGTAATAGAAAGTATGATGGTGTTCAGAATGTCATTTAATTATTTAAAGCTTGAGCTACTGCCAAACAATCCTGTCATATTAATAAAGTTGGAAATAAAAGATCTTTTACAGCAGTTGCACTAAAAAAAATATATTGATGCTAGTAATAGGTAAAGAGGCACCATGTTTGCTTCCTCCTTCAGTCAACGCCCAGGATGTTAGATTTATAGCTTTAATATTTCCCTGCTCAGAAGCAAAAACAGAAGAAAATAAAAAAAATCATAATCCTGTTTGGGTGTTGAGTAAAAGATAAGCCAAGACACAGAGGTAGGTAGTTACATTTACTCCGTTACATTTACTTGAGTAACTTTTCGAATCTATGAGTAGTTTTACTGCACCATACTTTTTACTTGAGTAGCTTTGTGAAGAAGAAACGCTACTCTTCCTCCGCTACATTCGGCTACACACGACTCGTTACTTTTCTATCCATTTATTCTACACATGCAGCCGGTAGAGCTACCGCATGACTGTGTCACTAATCAGACGTCGTAATAATAATCACATGACTCCGTTTGACCAATCAGCCGCAGTAACAAGAACCACATGTAGTCGCATGACCACACACAAACTGGCGGCATAGCGGGAAAAATCTTCAGCTGTGATAGACACGGAATGAAAACATTAAATTAGAAGAAGAGCTACACCAGAAGAGGATGAACAACGCTGGCCTCATATACAGTACATGGCATGTTTCGCTTATACAAAGTGCAAAAGTACAGCTACATACTGCGGTGTCTTCTCTGTCTGCCAAAACAGACAGATATTCAGCATATAAAACCTCAACTTCTAACCTGAGGAAACATGCCGTGGTAAGTCTATTAGTAGTAAGTTTGAGGCTGTTACATTTTTGCATATACAATTATTATAATTATATATAATACATAATATAATTATAATATCCTGTGTGTACTGTGTATATATATATATATATATATATATATATATATATATATATATATATATACACAGATATATAAGATATAGACACACACACAGCTATATAGGGATATGGACACACACATATATATATATATATATATATGTGTGTGTGTGTGTGTGTGTGTGTGTGTGTATGTTTGTGTGTATAATTATTATAATTATATATAATATATAATTATAATATACTGTGTGTATATATACACTATATATATATGTATATATGTGTGTGTGTGTGTGTGTGTGTGTGTGTGTGTGTGTGTGTGTGTGTGTGTGTGTAATTATTATAATAATATATAATTATTATAATTTCTAAAAAAAAAAATAATATAAAAAATAATAATAAAATTGGACATTACGATTGAAACAGTTACTCACTACTAAAGTATGTTTTTACCAAGTACTTTTTTACGCTTACTTGTGTAATATTATTTTGAAGTTACTCTACACTTACTTGAGTATAATTTTTGGCTACTCTGCCCAAATCTGCTAAGATGCTAAGAATACAAGCAGGATGTACCAAAAGTAATTAAAAAGTGGACATACCGTTTTTCATTAAAAGCCATGATAATGTGGAGACCAGTCCATGTGTGAAATTGATTCCTCATGCTACCAAAAAACACTCTTTCACAATTTGAGTTTGTGCCATCGGGAAAGAAAAACTCCACAAAGTCAGCGGACTTAATTTTATTGCCACATAATGTTGCTGAGCCCAGACCTGACCAACTGAAGCAACCTCAGATCACAACACTGCCTCCAGAGGCTTGTACAGTGGACACTTTGGATAATGGTGGCATTCCTTCTTACCCTGGCTTGCCCATCACTCTCGAATAGGGTCAATCTGAACTCATCAAACCGCATGACCTTTGTCCATTGCTCCAAAGTCCAATCTTTATGCTCCTAGCATATTCAACTCATTTTCCTGATTAGTGTCTCTAAGCAGTGGTTTTCTAATGGCCACACAGCTGTTTAGTCCAAATCCTCTGATTGTGTGTATGGAAATTCTCTTACTTTCACTTAGAGGCTTAGAGGAATCCATGGTTGTTGAGTGTCCGCAAGTGTGTGTGCAAGGTTTGAAGAGTCAAAGTATTTGTAAAGCTTTGAAATTGGCATTTACTAATGACAGCTGTTGCCATGCATCAGATCTAACAGGCTGATTAAGGTCTGAAACCTTGTTAAAAAAATAATAAAAATCTGAGACTCTTAGGGTGCCCAAACTTTTGCACAAATTCCACAATCATGTTTTTATTTTTTATCTTTGTTCAATTTATGTAACTATGCACCAGTGTTTGCTGAAAATATTGTGCATTTTTACTGCACTGACTGTGTTAACATCTTTTCCATAAAAAAAATCATCAAAATCTGTTATTTATCAAGGGGTGCCTAAACTTTTGCACAAGACTGTATTATATTTATAAAAAACTGAAAAGCTTACAGGACACGGTAATCCCAGGCGGTCTCCCATCCAAGTACTTACCACGCCCAAGCCTCATCAAGGGGGGGGGGCTAAACTTTTGCATGAGACTGTACACATACGTTAATATACATAGATGCCAAATTTAACTGATATTTACTGTTGTGCATAATAATAAAAATATATAATTTGACAATTTATGAAGATGGAAAATGTGTCTTTACATACTGTATATATATATATATATATATATATACACATACACACATACATACATACACATAAAGGGTCAAGAAGTCAGCGGCCGTCTGTGTATAATTTATCTTCCTCTGTGTTCCGTGATGGCGTGTATCCTTCGGGTTTGCCTCATAGAAGTGTGGGAGACACACTGGAAAAATCGATAGCACAAAGCAGGGTGGTAATTTGTTGCAATTGATATTGAATGATGACTCAAACATGGGTGGTGAAAACAGGGTGTGAGTGAGCAAAGGAGTGAAGAGCAATTAACTAACTAAATAAATGTATAAAATGTAATCAGTAGGCAAATCCGTAAGTGAATAAAGGGGAAGACCGGAAAGGACATGTTTGTTCTGGATGAATACACACACTTTAAAAAAGAAAAAAAAAATGCTGTAATGGAAAAGAGGTAATAGATTTTAAATTACTTGTGCCTAATTGAATCTAGCAGGCCAGCAGGTCAAGAAAGTTTAATAACTGCATCTTTCTCTTTAACTCGTTTAGTTCTCGCCAACCGGACTTCTCTCCTTACTTCAATCAACTCTAAAACCTGATTACACCTTCTTTACTTTTTTTTTTGCCCAACGTCTAACATGGCAGTGTGTACCTATAAAAAAAAAATTTTTTTTTAATGAATTGCTCCCGCATACAAAAATAACCAAAAATCGAGAATGACAAAAGGTTTTTTGTTCTTTTCAGGATTCGTGCATTAGAAGCAGACAGTACTTTGTCAAGCAATAAACAATCACAGCAAGCGCACCTGCTCCCTCTCACCATGCTTCCTGTCAGCTAAAAACACATCCAGCAGATCAACCTGAAGCGGCACCATCATCCACTTTCATGCATATTCTTACAGACAGAGGAACAGATAGCGTAGTTCAATAATCAAAGCTACAAAACTGAGTTAGCTAGTGAGGAGAAGTTGAAAATAAAGTAGAATCGCAACTCAAACACCAAATCAAAAGAAGCTGTGATGTTCTAGGCACTACGTTTAATTGGCATTGCTTGCCATACGGTGCTAAATTAAAATGTATGGCTGTGAAAGCAAAGGAGAAACCTGAGCATGGAGGATTTGATGTTACGAGAACAAAGGGATTCAACCCACCTAGCTGCAATATGTCCAATGGCTGCTGTCTCTACCATTTCTGTACTGGATTTCTCGTTAAAATGGTATTGAATGCTGCTGGAAAAATGCAGAGGAAGAAAAGAAGTCCTTTGTGTTTTAAGAGCCAACAGTGAAACCTGAGAGTTGACATGGTTCATCCTTTATGATTATCAGAGTTAAAAGGTAACCAAGTACATTTACTTTGTTACTGTACTGAAGTACATCATGTATATTTACTTTACACAAGTAGTTTTACTTACATTTTAACCTTCACTACATCAAATGTCAGTATTTTCTACCTCACTACATTTGGTGGTGTGTTAGAAATAAAAAGTTGAGGTCTCGTATACATGGATCTAGTAAGAAAACTGAATTTGTGGCATGCCGTTTTTAATGTTGTATCAGCTTTTCTGAAGTCATTATAAATTTTTTTTATTTATTTTGCTTATTACTATTATTTCATTATCGTTGCTTATTATTTCCTGGGGTCCGTTCTTCGTACGTCGCTTGACGCATCCGAGATGAATTGACACATCATCGTGCTAATTACGATGCGGCTAATTTGGTTCTTCCAGCACACCTGTTGTTGATGATTAGTATCGCTGGATTGAGTTGTCTAGGATTATTGCGCGTTGGTTTAAAAGGCGATATGCATCGACAGTAGAAACACTGATCACAACCCCTTCGATTGGTTGACGA